>JAQGAP010003519.1:0-12244 GCA_034697805.1 Orchesella bifasciata | reverse complement strand
TTCCCTTCTGATCCATCTTCTTGGGTGTCGTTCACCATAATACTGTCTTTTGTAATCACGCTCACTCGAATCGGCTTAGGAGGAACGCTCACAGTAAATTCCTCAATAGAATTCTCAGTAGTCGTCGTCGTTTTCAAGGTGGTGGTGGTTTCAATGGTGGGGATCGTTGGTGGAAGTCTTTTCAGAGGTGGAGCGGAGGTAACTCCATAGCTTTTTCCCACATGAAAACTTTTAGTTGATCTGACTGGAGCAGAAGCAGCGGTGGCTGAGGCGCTCTTCTGTTTCACTTCGGAGGAAAGGGTTATGAGGGGATCAGCCTCTTCCACGTGGTGAGTGGGGTATTGTGAGATTAGTGCTGAAGGAAGAGGTACTCCCTCATCATCAACAACGGAATAAGTTGGGAGCTTGTCCCCTTCTCCTGCGTCGTATTTTGGGGGCATCATGTGCACATCTGGAGCGCTGCTGCCGCCATCAACGTAGCTGGAGGTTAAGTCTACTGACTCGCTGAGACTTGTGATGGGCTCGTGAGCAAAGTCATCAGTTAAGGAGACTTGGGAAACGTCAAAGGAATTCATTTTGGGGTGGGTGTTACCGCTGCTGCTTGATGCAGCGGCGTGAGAATTGACCTCTTTGTAAAATTCATCCTGTTCCGTGTGCGGGGAGTCAAATTGGTCCATAAAATGTTGGAGAAAGGTTTGATCGTCTTCGATAAGAGGGTCGCGAGCTGGCTCGGGGAGGAAGGCGTAGAGTTTTCCACTCATGGACTCCATCTCCTCTTGGACGGCTGATGCCATTTTGGTAGGGAGCTTTGGGGCGAGTCGAGACACGATTTGGAGTTGGCTTCTGCGTGGAATTGAGGACATGTTGAAGCCTGCTCGAGAGGCCATGATTTCAATTCGTTTCATTGCCACTTCTAAATCAGAAGGGTTGCTGGTTACGAGAGAGGAAGGGCGGGGGAACTTGGGGGCTTTGGGAGGCTCAACGGGCTTTTTAGGGAGGCGGGGACGATTGCTTTGGAGCGTACGCATGCGCTCTTTCATCGTCTAATAAAGTTTTAGAAGCCGAATATTAAAAGATTTTAAAAGAAAAGTAAGCAAAAGTATTTCTATATAAAAACACAGGAAAAAAATCTTACCTTCATCGCATTCCTTATCCTATCAGAAAGTGCACCCTTGTTTCCACCCACACTCGCCGTTGTGATCTGCACACCCTTCTTTGGCACTTCCGGCAACGGAGGATCCATCGTAGGAACAGGTAAACTGTGCTCTCCCATCGGGGCAGGAGCCATCAACACTCCGTACGGCATTTCCTTCAACTTTTCATCAATCACACTCGCATCCGCTTGGACAACAAGTCGGTGCTCCTCTTCCGGGGTCAATTGAGCCTTCACCCCAACCACACTAATTATCATCACCACCACCACCAACCACAGAGTCCTGAACCGACTCATTTTCTCTCAAAATTTGTTTTGAACTAAAATCCACCTAAAATTTAAATTAAATTTCTTTGGCACAAAAGTAACTTTAAAAATCCTCGGTTTATTTCACGCTCACATTTTTCTTCTTAATTTTCATTTCCCCAAGTGAAATGATGATAACTAAATAATGATAAGATAGATTCTCCTCTGATTTTTTACTGTTGCCGTGGGAAGGTCAGAGCTGCAACTGACTCAAGGGGTTCTCTCTCATCACGTATTAGTTAATCAGGCTCTTTGATGATAACTCCTCTAATCTCTCGTGTTTCCTCTCTCCCATTCACTTCACAACTGTTTTGAGCTGCTCACTGGTCGTCTAGTAGATTAGTGGCTCAGGCTGCTTCAAAACAAGATGATGAGGATTTTTGGCAGCATCTTCCACGGAAAATGGAGTTGAGCCCTAGATTCACCCTTCGAAAAACACAGAGAGAAGCCCTGTGCCACTAAAAAAGAATATCAACTTCCTTCTCGCACTTTTACATTGGGGAGCTCTCCTCAAACCTGTTCAAAGCTGCTCCACTCCACAAAACAAAGAGTAGGCAGCTCATGTTTGTGTATTTTTCTCCTCAACTTCAACAATGCAGTGGTGCAACAATGTCAATGGGAAAATGTCATCATTTTTGCATATCAAGATGAGCAGTAAAATAAAACATGCAGAGCTGTTGCTGCACTGCACCAGAAAAATTGTGAGTACGCGTTTGAAAGTGTATTTGGTCATTGGAGTAATAAGTGTATCGAATTCATGAATTTTGTTGATCATCAGCATCACGAACTTGAGAGGCAGAAAGAAGGTGAGTTTGAAAAAAGCAAGTTGAAAGGCTTACTTACCTACATATTTCGAGTCGGCATCATCAACATCACCATCATCATCATTTTGAGAGAGAGACTGCATCTTTGGTGATGCCACAGCCCTTTTTGCTTTCCTGTTATGAAACTGGTTTTAACTCTGTGAGGTTTGTTACGTCCTTGCCCAAAAATATATGCGTTTGTAATCATTACACACTTTTGTTGCCTTTCCTTTTATGCACTTTTTTTCTTGCTGTTTTTCTTACTGTGGTTCCGATTATCTACCTTGCATCCTTGTTCGCTGGTGTTTTACTTATCCGGATTGAACGCCAAAGAATCACTTTTGCTTACAAACACCAAACCATTATGAATGAGTAATATTGAGCATTGAAAATCCACCTCAAACCAAGAAGTCAAGGGTTGTAGTGTCCGTCTTTCTGGGTCACCGGCACACATTTATTACTCGTCGATTTGCAGAGGGTTGTAAAAGATCAAAAGCAAAGGTAATTTATACGCACTGCTAAAGTGTATCAGCGAAGTAAAATATGGTCATGATCTTTGAATAAAAATGTGGAACGAAATGAAAAGGAATTCCTTGTTACGGCCGGACATAAAACTGAGAAGAAAGAGTGTGTTTTTCTGCTGAAAAAAGTGGTGGACCAGTTTATCTCGAGGCCAAGCCAGGCCACAATAGTACAATCCCAAGTTCATTTTCCCTTTTCCCGTACAACCCCACAATTTGTAATCACAATCAGGGCTAATGATCGATGAAAGGTGGGGGTGAGTTATTGAGTTGCTCCGATGAATATAATGTTTCAACAAAAATGCGAACATTTATTTGTTTCATCTCATTCATCCGGCTCAATCAACATTATTTCACGTAGGAAAACAAAACGAAAGTGCGTAGCTATCAGCGAAAAACACACGCATAATTAACCTTTTGTTTGGGGTTAAGCAAGAAATAATAATTTAATTCAATGAATATCTTATTCACATCCTTTTATGGCTAACTACGCAACACATATTTCAACAAGTGATTGATTTATTAGTGTGGGTAATAAATGCACCTAGATCCATACCATTTGCATTGTAAAAAATTTTAAGGAATGTTGCTCGGGTTGTTTGCTCACGATTATGATAAGAAGGAAATGAATTACTGCTGTAAAATAATTATATTATCTGTAGCTATCCATCTAAATAAGTTTAATTAGCTTTTCGTGACTTTGACATTGACATTCACATTGAAAAAGTGAAAAGTTCATTGAGACTTTTGAATAGGATGGAGTCAATGTCAGTGAAAATGAAGGACAATACAAAGCAGCAATATAATACGGTGTGGTTTGGTTTGCTCGTCTCAATTTCACTGCCATTTGATTCCACTCACCCTATCATATTTTGAAAAAAAGAAGCTGAGCTCAAAATGGCTTTGTGGTTGGGTTTATAAATTGATATGGTTGTCCACTTATTGAAAACCAATACCAAAATGAGGCAGTTTGGTTGACTGCGGAAACTTTCACCATTTTACGCAGGTAGTTGTCTCGCTGTGAATTGAAATCAAGTTGAAAAACCTGTGCTTTGATGTGCCAGAAGGGATTTTATATTGAGTGTTTTCTTTGAAAACTCTTAAAATAACGAGTCAATTTGCATCCGTTTTCGGCTGAATTGAATAATCTGACTGGAAAAAGAGGTCAGAAAATCATGGCTATTAAAATGAAGACTAACGGTATTCCTAGATTATATCAGCGCTCTTTACTAGAAGCTGATAGAGTCATAGCAGCGTGCTATTGTGAAATACCAATATATACGGCATTTGAATATGAACAAATATTTTCATACAAATCTTGATTTGTTTGTTTAAAATGAGTCTGAATGGGATGAGATGAGCAATCTGGTTTTACAAAGGAGAATGAGAGATAGATAGTGAAAAAACGAGTTGGGATCATCCTCTCTGATTTCTATGTCAAGCATTGTGGCTGGTCAAGAATAAACATGTCGAGTTGTATCAACTGATCACAACTCACAATCGAAAGCCATGCTAATTCAAAACTGCCCGTAAGACTGATAAAAAGAAATGTATATGCGTTGTTTGTGCAAAAACATGAGAGGATTTTATTGAGTAATGTTCCTTCAAAGGAAAATGTTTGCTCATTACAAAAAATTGATCTGGTTTATTATGTGCTCGTATTTTGGTTGGACCTTATCTAAATCGGGCTAATGAATTGTATACAGAACCTGGGCCAAGAAAAATAGGTGCGTAATAAAGTTTGGTGAGAACAAGAGCAATCTCAGTGTCAACTGAAACGAGATCCTTGAGTAAGGTAATAAAAGCGGAATTTCAGCATGATACTTTATTGGGTGTCATTGGGACATATTCGGAACAATGACATTTGCGACATTTTTTCACTCTCTAAAATTTATTTTTAAAGTTGTTAATTCGAGTGGAGTTTCTTGACAGCTTGCTGAATGATGTGGTTCTTTTCTGAGGAGTGCATTTCATTCCAGTTTGCCTACAAAGAAATATAATAATTGCATTTAAAATGAAGAAGTTCATCCATAGTATTTAAAAATAGGTGTAATTTCAAACACTTAAAATTTAACATACGCTTTTGGTAAAAGTTAAAAAATGTAACAACAGGAGTAACAGGGTGCCAAAAAGTTTCACGTCCATGATAAGGTTTCTATTAATAGTAGGGTTAAAAATGGGACTCGTTTCAATGGCGAAAGTGCAAAAGCATGTGCTATCAAGTTCAATATAATCTCGTTTCAACTTTTCAATCATGTTTTATGTCAATGCATTTATGGAATCGTTAAATTGATGAGTTTTTATGGTAATGCTTGATGAATAAAAGCATTATTAAAGTCTGGTCCGTCTGGTTCACTAATAATTTTATTGATTTCATAAAAGAGATTTGATCGGTGGAAAATAGCAAGGTCATTCCTCCATCCCATTACGCCGTCCACAAATGAGTTTCCCTCATACAAATGGGTGTTACGAAAAATTGTAATGATGTATCGCGTTTTTATGTTGAACATACAAAAGATATGTTTCATTCAGAACTTGCTAGCATTATTGCAAATTGCTGGACTAGCTGAAATGATCCTGAAAAATAAAAAGAAGGAATAATGTCTTCCATAAGACTGCACTTTATGGGGTGATGGTCCTACCAAAGTTGTACGATGAAAATTCCTGTATTAAATTGATTACATTTTTATTCACAACAGAATTCAATCAATCAACTACCAAATGGCTATACCGCAGGCCCTGCTCCGGATTTTCATTTTAGTATCTAGGCCTGTTATTCTTTTCGCTGACTACTTTTTTCCGCTCTTCCTTTGTTAATTTTTTTTCAGCAGCCTGCAAATAAAGATGTATGTGTTGGTAAAATAACAACCTTTCACAATAATAATTAAACGCTTTGAAAGCATGGAAACAATTACTAGGATTCCCAAGAGTGCCATTGTCACGATCAATAGAATTGTAAATCCAACGTTTGGTCTCATTGTAGTGGAAAAACTAAATATTGATTTTTTAGCGAAGAATATCGTCGTCTTCTGACCAAATGTGAGACAAATTGGATGATGAGAAGAAGACGTAGGAAAACGGTGATATGACATACATCACGCCATTACGCATACATTAATTTTATACAAAAAATAATTACAGCTTTTCAAGATATTGAGCTTTGTTTCTTTCATAATTGTCAATGAAGTCATAAACTCATTCCGTTAAAAGTTTATGACCAAAATCATCAAACTCGAAAACAGTCAATATAATCAAGAATATAGTCAATGTACTTTTTTTATTGGAAAAATCCCTTTTTAATTATATTATCACAAATAACACAGATGATAAATAATATATGCACATGCAGGGATCTTGTTTTAAATTTCCCTATAAGTACCCGAAAAAGATTATTTTAGAATTTTAAAGCACAAATATGAAAGAATGGACCCTTCTTCGGATTTCCTTTTAGATTCTATGAGAAAGAGTGAAAACGTCCCTACTATGGTTGCAAGTTAAAAAAACAAACATATTTACATATAGTTACATGAGAATAGTGAGTTCGTTTGTTGTCAATAATATACCTTGAGAAGGAATGTTTCATCAATAAAAAATGAATCAGAGCCAAGCCCAACTGGGAATTCCATTGATTCTCAAGAATTGGAAGGGTTCTTATTTCGCCATCTAGTCTATTGCCGCCAATGATGGCATTACGAACCCATTGCCGGTATGACTTGCTCCAATTTAGGAATTAAAATTATGCATTCATTTGATTTCCACTAATTAATAATAATGATTGTATTATTAAGTGCCATTTGGCATTCTTACTATGGCAATTGCTTTGTTTGAAAGGTAGCAAGTTACCCATACTTTTGCAATTCACAAGACTAAGAAAATCAATCCAAAGTGGTAATTTTTTTCTGACAAGGACATTAATAGAAACTGTGCACACGAAAGCAAATTGATGGCGTATAATATATTATGTATAACATGCATTTTTCGGACGCATCACTTTCTTATGCACGCTTATTTTGTACTCAAAGTGTAGTACTTTATTATTTATTAAAAAACGGTATATATTTGCAATGCCACACAATCGAATAAAAATTCCAAGTAAAGAGCATTGCAATCAGGCAGAGGGGTTCATTTTTGATACTCTAGCATCAGGGTTTTGTCCTTCCAGCAGCTTTCTTGAACATTTTTTGCCCCTTTGTCATCTCTGGTTTATCTCCACACCAAAAAGTTTATTTAGTACGCCTCACTCAATTCAATATTATCAGTGCACATGCAAGAGTTTGAAAACCGTGAAATACCGTTATGTACAGGACCATCAGCACAGCAATTAGTACAAAACCAACATTTGGTTTCATTTTGAAATGCAACTTTAAAATTTGTTAATATTTGAATTTACAGCTCAAATGTGACTTTTCTGGCTGCAGAGAAAAAAAAGATGGTCCGAGACGTGATGTGATTAAAACAAAATGTATCAAAGTAATATTGAGAAATTCCACCCGCTTTATGAAACAAGATTGCCACGTGCATTTTATTTTATCCGAAACTGTTGCTAAAATTAAAGACCACATTTAGTGGGCCATATTAATTGGGACGAAAGGTTGGGGCAAGCTGATACAATTGTGATATAGGCAATAAGATAATAGACTTCTATTTTTGAAGGGAAGCCTGTTTCTCCAAGGCTTATGATCCGATTGGCCTGAAAATTTGTACACATACACTTCAAACGATTCTCCAGGTGAAAAATCAAGGGTTTCCGGAAATTCGGAAAAAAAACAAACGCGAAAATTCAAAATTTGCAAAATGCCACAAAATTGTAAAAATTGACTATTTTGTTAAACTTTGAGATTTTATATGATTTTTTAGACGGTTATAGGAGTCGTTTTAGGTATTAAAGTTTTTCACAAAAATAATTTATTTTTTCTTCAAAAAATTTGAGCGATTTTTGTTTTTGATTTTTCGCGCTTGTTTTTTCGAATTTCCGGAAACCCTTAATTTTTCACCTAGGGAATCGTTTGAAGTATATGTGTACAAATTTTCAGGTCAATCGGACCATAAACCTTGGAGAAACAGGCTTTCCTTCAAGTATTGAAGCCTATTCTCTTATTGCCCCTATCGCAAATGTATCAACTTGCCCCAACCTTTCACCTCGATTAACAAGGCCTACCTAATGCGGTCTCTAATTTTAGCAACAGTTTGGGATAAAATAAAATGCACGTGGCCATCGAGTTTCATAAAGCGGGTGGAATTTCTCTATAACGATTAACAAAGTTTAAACCAAAACGCTGTAGTAGAACAATTGACAATAAAATCTAGCGTCATCAAGCCTTCAATTAAGGAAAATACTTTATTGCGATAGAAGCTGAAAGACGTAAGTGAACGATGATATGAATTTTAATTAAACGTATGTTCGATTTAATGATCATAAGGTTAATGTTATAAACTAATTATATTTGGTACATCCACCTTACATACATTTTACATTTAACTAGTTTTGAACAAAATTACCAATATTACAATAGCAAATCCTTGCATCATCCAACTATATGTCCGTGCATGCTCTTAAAGTTTGCTAATTTTCCCTGCAAAGTAAAAACATTATGTTTGAATGGCTCGGATTTGTTGTATGGTCAAAAAGAGCACAAATGATTCACTCTATTATGTCGTACCCCAATTTGGAATTCCTTTGTCTATCATGAACATTGAAAATGTACAAACCACTGTTGCAAACTAAAATTGAAATGCAGGTTTTAGTATCAAATTTTAGTTTCAGTTTGAAATAGCACGCATGGGTTTTAATTTTAAATAATAACCTTAAGTTCGAGTATCTCATCAATAAAGAAGGTATCGGTACCAAGTCCCAATGGCATGACGCTTCTTTCAGTTTTGAATTATTTTGCATTAATGCCTTTGCATGTAGTATTTTAAGTCTCGTATTTCATTTTGCATTTACATATATCAGCTTCGCGTTCTGAGTCATTGTATTCTATCCTCTTTGTAAACAAGGGTTTAATATGGAAGTTTGCATACGAAATGATTCAACAAAGCCTATGACCATTAGTTTTGCACTAACAATAATTGGGATGCTGACAGTGATGAGTACAAAACCATTTGAGTTCACATTCTTTTGAGCACAGTTAGTAAACTCTTTATTTTGGATAATAACAGAAAATACGATTTATTTTTTAGTTTTAGATCCTTCGAAATTCCAAATTAGTGGGGATGAGATTCATCGTGGTCTCTGAGCTCTTTTCATTTGCCTTTCGTTCTTTGCTTTCTCCGCGGGTGTCACCTCCTTACCAGCACCCTGCTAAAACTCTCAGTTAATTATCTCAACAGAAGTCAGATAGGTACAAATTTGATAACAGAAACTTACCATAACTGTCAAGGCTGCCCAGAGAGCGAAAAGTACCAGAAGTTTGTAGGTGCGCATTCTCTTTCTCGAGTAAAAATTGAAAAACTGAATTTATCAATACGGTGCAATGAAACGATTATTGCACAGGGAATCTTGGTGAATGGATTGTGGTACAGACATGTATTCATATAGTATTAATTAAAACATACATTTGGCGTAATGTGCAATAAAATCCATCAATATCCCATTGTTTGCTTAATGGCAAAATAATATCCGTAAGCATTTCAGGGTAGAAGGATATGTGGGACGTATTGGGAAAATGTGTAAAATGATGGTATTTAAATATTTCAGCCTACGTCCGAATCCGATTTCCTTTTGGATTCAATTAGGAACAGGGAAAAAGTCCCAACCATTGTAACAAACTATGGATCATTATAACGATTAACTGTATTTAAATTGCGTATGGTTGAAAAGAATATGTATACAACATACGCTTACTTTTAGCATGAAGGTTTCATCGATAAAAAATGCATCTGAACCAATTCCCAGAGGGGCTTCCTTTGACTCATCCAGAATAGCTAGAGCCTTGAGCTTCAACCCCATCCCACTGTCCGTTGTATCACTGCAAATTATTTCGTTACGGAGAAGATCTCGGAAAATGTTGTTCTATATCAATAAAAAAATCAGTGTTTAATGTTTTTTATGGATATGTTCATAAATATTACTAAAAGAATATTAGAAAATTGCATAAAATTCTTACTACAGCAGTGGCTTGGATGATAAGATAATATGTAACCCACACTTTAACAATGAGCAGAACTAGAAAAATCAATCCAACCTGATATTTTGTATCTAGTACCAGAACCACGAGAAAATATGCACAGGAAAGTAAATTGCTTGCATGCGTAATTTTGAAGAGTCCGCCAAACGCTTTCTCTACGCTACTACACACATTTTTCAAGAGATTGTAGTCCTCCAAAAGCTCATCCAAGTTAGAGCGTTTTTGTGCCATTTGACACTGGAACTGTTTGCTGAGCTGGTACATTGTAATCGCAGAGAAAATCATGACGTCATTGACTCCGTAGTCAAACAGCAAACCAAGTACTTGCATTGATATGCCCAGAATGCCTAATGACAGGCTTGCAGGAGTTATGTCTTCGCCATACGTTGCTTGTATCATTTCTGTCTGTTTTATTGAATCGTTGCTGTTTGTAGTCCATACAAATAAGCTCGTGCTTAACTCCCATGATTGCTGCAAAACACATTCGGATGGGGACCATTGATCGTCGACTGTCACCCATCCGAATAGTACCTTTATGATTGCTGCTAAGTAGGATGATAGCCCAATACCAACTGCGTAGATGTACGTCTGTAAAATGTGAAGCATAAACTTGTATGTTCGAGACTAATTGAATCAAACGGCTTGTATTCTTTTCATGCAAATTACTTGATCTACCTTGTTTGTTTTGTAAATTCCGCGAGACTCCGACAAAACGCTCAATTTGTGAAACAAATTTAATATGTGGTTGGAGCGGAAGGATACTATAGAGACAAAACAGATTCTCATTGTGCAATATAAAACGTAGCGGCCAACCATGACGTATCTGTACAGATCTCCCTTCTTTACAAAAATGATACTGAAGAGTTTCATCATCTTTATGGCGTCTGAAATCGCGAGTATGCTGAATATCCAGAACAGAACCTACAATTCAATTCAAGCCAACTTAATCAAGCAAGACTGGCATTGGGGGACGAATTGAAGGTAGATAAAGTAAATTTTGATACCTTTTGAAGAACATAGCCTGCCGAGCAAGTTTTCTTCCAATTTTCTCTAAAAGACGCGAGTGCCACGTAATGTAGGAAAGTAAAGTAGTTGTCCAAGTAATGAGTTACTCCTGCGTGTGTCTGCTCCAGGTTTTCAAGATCCTCCTGTTCTTTGTTTTCTTCGGGGTCGGTACCATTTAAATTGAGATCTGTCGTGGATAGGTTGGTAGAAGTTCCATTTACTCTCAAAGCTTCCATGGCCACACCATACGAATTAGAGTGTAGGCTCTGCTCTTGAGAAATCTCGGGTGAAGCTACATCAATACGCCGAGGTGATGTAAATAAGTCCTTCATCCAGGATGCTGATCGTCGTCGTGGTTTTGACATGTTTGTTAGTTACTCTATTCTATAGAACCGTTTTAGAGATCCTATTCGTTGAATTACGCATTCGGTAGCCAAAAGTGGAAGTACGCGACTGGTTCCATTTCATTCTACGTGGCTTTAAAACCCGGAAAAAGGTTTTACCATGAAAACATGACGAAATTTTTTCGTCAATATCTATGCATGTAGCATCTATATGTTTGTAACGTGGGTTCGTAAAACTGTGTCATTGTACTGGAGAAATTGTCACCCTCTGTGTAAACAAAGGGAATAAATGCATGGAGAAATTTTGCCGGGTTTCCGTAACACACTTATGCATTGGCAACTTCCAAGACGAGTCAAAATTGCATGTAATAGATTTCAAGCAGAAGGTAGAAAAGTGTCGTGCAAAAAAATGATGAGCAACTTTTTGCTCGTTCAATGTACACCAAAAATACGTGACTGATGTCTGCAACTCATAGCGTGGTTTTAAACGGAATTACAGTTATATTCATATATTCGGAAATTTCCGAAGCTTGATAGATATTCTCAAGCCCTGGCAAAACTGTGTGTATTTATGTACATATAAAAATACGGAGCACAACATGTAAAATGATGTCAGCATACCTATAAACCTAAACGCATTCCATTTCCGTCCGTCAATACTCATATTGTAAGCATTATGTGCAAAAAGAAGAAATAATTGCAACAATGCGAAACAAGTTGCTTGATGACTTTTCAATGAGAAAATTGCTTTAATCACTCGGCCACAGGCAGAAAGTAAGCAAAGGTTGTGAGCCGGTGGCTATTGTGAACAGATTGAAAAATGACTCAGTATCCCTATTAACATTTTATGCTCTTCTATATTCAATCAACGTATTAGTTTTTGTGCAAAGTCAACTCTTTCGTAGCCGTTTAGATAACTAGGAGAATTGGTTGTGTGATGCCTTGCATTAGATAACTAGAATGAAGGAACTGCAAGAGAAGGTGG
>JAQGAP010003518.1:0-12248 GCA_034697805.1 Orchesella bifasciata | reverse complement strand
CAAGGAAATATGGTACGGCAAGGGTAAAAAATTCGACATATCATACTACCTTCTAGTTCTTGTTCCATTTCTGTTGTGTTAATGGCCAGTTTTCCACACTAATAAATATATAATTAAACAGCATAAACATATACATACATACCTCATTCATATTATACGACTCAAGAGATACAACACAACCAGGTGAGAAGTTAAGTCAGTAGTTACCGTTCCAAATTCGAATATTGAAAAATAATGACATCCGCTCTGTCGTGGTGTGATCTGTTGGAAATGATCTCAAACTCCTGGGCACATTCGGTTGGCCTGAAAGATTTTAATTCGGCAGCATCCAATCCGTACCATGGAGTCCAAAATAAGATTGTAATTGGGATTTTAGTAGACACACCAACAGTATCGGAACGTTTCAAATACTCGTGTTCAAACCTCCCATTGCTAAATCGAAGGTCCTTAATGAATGGCACTGCTGCGAAAATCATGACTAACAACCAGAGACAAATATGCCTCTTCTGACGAACGTTGACCATACTGAACTTCAGTATGGTTCAGAATCAACTGAAGGTTAACTCTCAAATTATTTAAAAGGAAAACGGCAAATTAAAAATTGTGATTCAAGTGCAAGGTATTAAGCAATATATTAAAAAATCTAAAAGATTAAAGATCAAAACGAAAATGGAAAAAGCAGCTGGCCTGCTTTTCACTTTCCCAGGAGTACACTCGTAGCATGTGCAGAGGTGGAAAACAAGGCTAAGAAAGGAGAGCGGAGAAAGTCAACAATGCATTTTTTAGGGTAAAATGCGTTAGTCAAACAAAAAATGAACTGTGAATGAAGTGATTTCACATAAACTGGGAGAATCTAGTAATGAGAATGCAAATCTGATGAATGACTCGGCCAAATCCAGACGCACTGGCAGAAATTTCTAAACGCCCAGGAGGAGACTGGATCCTCAAGTTGGACATCGAAGGCACCAAATATGGTGGTCTGGAAGGTTTTTGTGATGACTTTGAAATCGTTTCTATTTGCATGCTCCTGATTCAGATTCATGATGAGAACTTCTCATTGAGAAGTCCGGAGACTCGAGTAAATCCACCATAGAGATGTATTCAATGGCAGTTTATCTCTACTACCCTGAGTACGCTTATGAATTTATAAATATGAACGTGATAAAGCAAGACTTTATTTGAGAGTTAATTATGTATGAGGTTATCACATTATTACATACACTTATTGAGTAATAATAATTAGCAAGCGACTGCAGGTATTGGCGGGTTTGGATTTTTTTATTTAACAATGATTAGCTGTAAAGCATTATTTTTGGAAGAAAGCCTGAAGGAGAAAAGAATACGCCATTGCCACATACTCTGCGTTGTGCTGAAACCGGTTGGAGTAGGACAAGGAAACAACATGGTTTTAGCACTAAAAGGTCGGAGTCCCTTTGCCTCTAGTTGTTCCCACATAGAATGGAGTAAAATTGAACGCAAGAGAAAATTCTCTTTAAATTCACATATTCTCTTTAAACTCCTCAAATACTGAAATTTCGATCCATTCAATGTCCATCCTCAACACTTCAATCCAAGCGTATCCGTTTGCTTCCATGAGAGTCACGAGAGTTTTTAATTTAGTAGTGTAGTCATTTTTAGCTCCGAGACCAATTGAAGTAAACTTCAGACGTGGATTGGTAGGGTCTCGTATTTGGGGGCTCACTTTGCTGACACTCATAGCAAATTATCTTGAACGCCAAATGAGTAGACCACACAATGCTCGTTTTCTTAGTTTTCTCCATGACCTCAAATCCACACACCCATCTGCTCCAGATCCCCATCCACTTTTTACCGTATGGACAATCGAATGATGATGCCAACTGATCCCATATTTATTACGGTGAAATGTATCCTGTCAAAAATGTTAAAGGACATTTGAATACCAGGAACTCAGATGGAGCACTTTTAATCATAATAGCTATAGATTAGACCTTACCCGCTCCAAGTTATCCACGCCGCGTTTCATCGCAATATACTCATGTTGCCGCAGTACTGCATCGTGCCAACGGTTTTTGGATGAGTGGAGTCCCTCCAAGATAAATTCACCTCGTGGGCCCTGATTCTGTTGGATGGACGTTCTCATGGATTTTGACCGACCAGAAGGCAATTATAGCCCCGATCAAAACGACAAAATGGACCTCATTTTTTGGACCTGAATGATAAAACATATTTAAGGTTGATGAGGCTTTATTAGGGTACTTCAGCAAAATTAAACTAGAAATTCTTTTCCTACGTGCCAGGTAATAAAAAAAAGTTTATTTGTACGAGTCGTGGCCACAGCCATCTCATCTTTATTGTCAACCAATTACAAACTTTAACTTAACCTTTGTCCTTAATTATGAGCCATTCGTGTGCAATGCTCGCAAGAGGGGTTGGAAAAAACTCAATTTTATTAGCAACATGATATTAAGAAATGCTTTATTATATTGAGGAAAACCAAGCCCCACTGCCGGGAATCGAATCGAACCCCAGCAGTCTATTCGGCCACACTACTTCTGCCGGAGTGCTTACACACCTCCGTTCCGCTGCCTCTTCACGTGCCAGGTTTCTACAGTATCCAGCCTGCCCCAACAGTCATGATTAATTAGTAATTAAATTTTATAAATTCGCCATGAGCTAGATTTTGTTAATGATTGTGACATGTGAGAGCAGAGGCTTATGAAACTTACTTAAAACCTAGAAACTTATGACATTTTTTAATTAATACAATCAAAAGTATAGCTTAGCGTGGTACAATATAAAGATAACGCAAGCAAAAACGAGCCTATTATAACTTGATATTGTAAGATTGTATTGTGGGTTGATGAATTGGTAGACTATGGTTTATACAATTCAGTCTGGAAATTATGTACAAGATGCAAAATAAAATGAAGTGAGACAAAACCAAGCATGTGAGATCGAGCAGTCGCAGTCGCAAGAAGAAAAATTCAGAATCCTTTTGTGCCAAATGCAACGTTTTCTTATTTGCAATGCATGATGAATGAGATCACATTTTTTCATAGATACTGCATAGTTGACAAAATGTGGTTTACGATTGCGATAAACTTACATGCACTTCGAATACAATTTGTGCATAATAAACAAATACCATGAATCAACTACAACATTTCATGCGTATTGAATGGCTCATGACTAGACAATTTGCAGACATGCTCGAATAACTAAAGACGATGACAATTTTCAATACGTTCTGAACAATAAGGTTATTGACATTATGGCTGATTTTATGTGAATACGTTTGTAATGTAACAATATCCATTTTCCTTCATTAAATTTAGGAGAGCGCTTTCACCTCCAGGTAGGAGCCAGTATTCTACGGCGATTACCTGTAATAAAAAAGTACGACATCAATACCAATACCACACTTGGTTAATATAAATTATTGTAGCACTCAAGAAAGTACCATTCACCTTAATCGGAAGCAAGTGGAATGGATATCCCATAAGAATGTTCAACTCTCTGCCTTCAATGTCCAAAACAAGGAGGTCCACAATGTTTGGGGATTCAACAGCTTTGAGTATGGAGTAGAGCAAGTAGCACTCTACACTTCCCTCCGACTTGTAATCGTCCTTCTTTATTCCAGCTGGAGCAATCTGTCCGCCGCCATGCTTCCAGTTTCTCTCTTGCTTCATCGTGTTATATAGGTTGCATTCTGGAACACTTTCTCCGTGATACAAACATCTGCAATCCAAGACTTCCTGTTTTTGCTCTTGAGCTTCGCCACCAGGCTCGGTGACCATTCGACCAGAAGCCCGCTCCACAAGTACTTCTGTTCCGGATCTAGTGTGTGACTCAAATACTGACCATCGAGCGCTCCAGCTTCCACAAGGAAGCCAGTGTGATTCGTTCCAGTTTCTCGGAAATAAATGAATAAAATCTTCAGCAGCGCCGAGTGCATCTTGTCGTGCTCGGGATAAGACACATTACCATTAGTTAGGTTGTAAGGGACGCTGGGATCAACAGGCGGGCTCAGATGATTCCGTATTCGTTTCAACAGGGTGGGGGTTTCGAACGTATCCCATTTGGCTGTTGGATTTATTGTAGTAACAATTTTATTAACCCAAATTAACCCGGAAATGACTAACAATAATTATAAAATTTGGTAAAAGCGTTTCCGGCTTCAGAGTATGGTATAAAAGTGTAACCGAAGCATGTTGATTACTGATTCTCGATCCAAAACCTAATTTTCAACAGTTCGACAATATGTTAAGTTTATGTTTTTAAGTGCATCTGCCTTCTTCGTATCGGATGTCATAAGCTTTTTCTAGCTACACTCTACATACAGCTTGCATTGCATTGTTTCTATATTTACTTAACAGCTGTTTTACATCCCCTCACGAATTCAAAAAGTTTGTAATGCAGAGAAAGGAAAGTCAAAACCTTCGGGAAGTTCAATATAACTGCTATAAAGTAATTATTTTTGGGGGTTGTTTAACAAATCGTTTTCTTCTTTGAATTCAATAAAAATGCTTAAGGCAGTAGTACACCAGGTTAGGAGGCGATCGCGTTGGAACTGGAAAGTTTATCTTGCTGTTATATCCATCACATTTTTCATTATTGGCTTGTTCCGTCAACATTTAATTAGTTGGCAAGCTGGAAATTCGAGACCTGACTCAAGTATCGTGTCAAATAGCCCCGGGATATCAAACAGTTCGATTGTCACCTTGTCTGGAGACTCTGCTGGAAAGCTTGATGGCCAGCCCCTCATAAAGTATGTGGAAAACAACTGGTTCTCTCTTAACCAGCAGGATGATCAACTGATTCAGTACACCCGGATGCGCCACCTGACACCACCCTCCAATCTGAAGTATAATTTCCCAAAGCAAAATCACCGGGATGAGTTCAGTAGCTGGGTAGCCTCCTTCTTCAAAAACAAGAGGAATGGAATATTTATCGAAGCTGGAGCTAACGAAGGGGTAGCCGGGTCACATAGTCTGTATCTGGAAGAGGAACTGGGATGGACGGGGCTGCTTGTGGAGTGCAATGCAAACGTTGTTAAGATTCTTCGTAGTAAAGAAAGGAAGGCGTGGATTGCGGACGTGTGCCTTTCTCCAACACCGAATCCAGGAAAGGTACGTATAATCAAATTCATGATAAGCACGCAACGCGTTCTGAATCAGTAACAATTTAACCAAAAATTATTTTTCTTTTCAAGCTTAACTTTTCCGAACCGATTGGTTGGACAGCCAGTGGAACACTCGGTAAACAATGGAATGTTACATGGGGTGGAAAACCTATTCCTCATCAGTGGAGGTCGTTTGAAGTCCAGGCAATACCTTTGTACACAATTTTGGCAGCGCTGGAATTGAAGCAAATAGATTACTTCAGTCTTGATGTTGAAGGTCAAGAGATGGCCGTTTTGAAGTACTTTCCGTTTCATCTCGTCACCTTCAAGATTCTGATTGTGGAGATTTGGTTCTACTCTGAATCAGAACGACAAGAACTTAACGATTTATTGATTTCAAATGGTTACACTTTTGTGAAAGATATCGACGTCGATAAGGTTTACGTTCACAATTCTGTTAAACACATGATTCCTTCTCAATGATTACTGCATCTTTTTCCATATTACTACTATTCAATAGTCCAGGAATCCAATAAAAAATTATGTCAATTTCAAAACCTGTACTTAGTTCATAAAAAATCTAATTTACTGAGCATTACCAACTTATTCTTCAAAGCGCATTACATTTAATTCAAAGGCATGTCATAGGCTCCTCTGGCATTCTTCTCATCTTTCAAAAATCTTCAGAATCTTTCAGAAATCAGTAACCGTGAACATTGATTTAATTTGCAAACAGTTAAACAGTACCATCTGTAGCTGTTCCAAAGTAGTTTATGAAAAGAAGCCTGCTTAGACTGCCATAACAATGAGAGGATGATGGAGGATCCCTTGGATTATGGATGTCTCATAATACCCCCGCATCATCAAAGGGTAATCAATCCTTTGTGAACATCCGGTAACGTAGATTGGACTAAAATGCAGATACACATTCTAATAATAGTTAGTAACAAAAACATAACCAACCCAAATTCACATCTTTGTGAGCTCAAAATCCTAACAAAATGTGGAATGTTCTTGACCTTCAGTACCGTAAAGCTTTTCCATTACGCTTCGATTACGCTCCGCAGAATTACACTCTAATGGCTAAAAAGTGTCTAAAGAGGTCTAATTTGCATGCTGAATGCTGACTAAGAGTACACTTTTTAAATGTAAATGCAAAGTATGACTTAACTGAAGAGTTAATATAGAACCATTAACACCTGAACGGAATGTACATCATATACAACTATATACCATTTCCGGTTTCACTTCATTCTCATTGTTGTAACAAATCTTTGAAGGTACGAGACCCAAATATTAATTACCACATCACCAACATAGCGGGTGTACAACTGTATTTTAATTACTCTTATATTAAAAATTAAAATGTAGAAGACATAAAAGTGCTTTATTTTTTATTATCCCATGATTAACTGAAAAGTAATTACATTTTTGGAACAAAGCCTGAAGGAACTAGCATGTGACTGGTTCGTACGTTGAGAAAGGCATACTCTATAAGCCGGGGATCCGATCTAACCCGCGGGGTACCGTAACCATACGGTAAAGAAAGACAAGTGAATAAATTGGTTTCAGCACTGAAAGGTCGAAGTCCCTTCGCCTCCAGTCGTTCCCATATTGTGAAGAATTGAGTAAAGTTGTACGGTTGAGGCAAATGTATTTCCACCTGCAACTGTCCAAACGGCATCACGTCATAGATTTTCAAAAACTCCTCAAATACTGGAAATTCCATTGATTCAATGTCTATCTTCAACACGTCAAGCCAAGTGTGTCCATTTTCCTCCATGAGAGTCCCGAGAGTTTTTAATTCAATAGAATTGTCCTTCGTAGTTCCTAGACCTACTTGCGTAAACTTCAGACGTGGATTGGTGTGGTCGCGAATTTGAGGGCCCACTTTGCTGACACTCATATCATAGGAGAATACGTGACAATTGGTTCGCTCAAGGAAGACTGCTTCGAAGGAGGAGTCATTGGAAACGCCAAAGGAGTAGACGACGCAGGGTTTCCCGGTTTTCTTTGTTTCCTCCAGAATCTCAAATCCGCAAACCCATTTGCCTCCATCCCCAACGTTCCCCACTCGCTTTTTTCCCTGTGGACAATCAAATGATGGCGCAAAGAGGTCCCATATTACGGTGAAACCGATGTCTCCTGTCAAAAAAAAATTAAACCGTTGATTAATGATAGTTAAACGGAATTCCGAGGATTTACAATCATAAAAGAGTTCTTCCATATTTTGCCACCGTACCCATAGGCTTAACCTTATCGACGCCGTGTTTCAACGCAATATATTCATGACGGAGGACTACTGCTTCGTGCCAACGGTTTTCGGATGAGTAGAGTCTTTCCAAGATGAATTCATCGCGAAACTCGTCTCTGTTTGTACCGGAAGGAGTAGCAGTCCGGAGTAGTTGGACTTCCAAATAGTTTCTGAGTGTCCATAAACATGTGAAGTAAATTGCAGCCCCGAACACAACAATTAATGCACTTTTCTTGGGTCCCAAACGACAATTTGGACTTGACCGACGCTGCATTTTGATCTACAAATATAAAACTCAGAAGAAAATAATAAATCTTAGAAACCAAGGAACTAACGGCTTAGCTTACTTTAGTAAAAATTGCCCGACATGAATGGTTAGCAAACCATTTAACTGTGCATATGGGAAGTAACCGTAGTAAATCAAGTGAATAATGAAATCTCATACTACAATGTTCTGCATTCACGCATTTTGCAGTACTTGGTCTATTACTTTTTCCAGCTGATTTTGATGTCATTTGAAGTCATCTCCCACAAACAACAAACAGGTGTTATACATTTACTATAACCCATTGATTAACGTTTGATGACAAGGAAACACCTGACGTGGGTTGGGTTGAAGTTAGTACATTTCATTTTGCATACTATCCTAATTGATAATGTGAATTTAATAAAACAGGGAATGGATTTACATATAATGGCTTCAAAAGATAATTCGTATCGCTTTCGCCGGAAATACGCATTTTTCTGGACGTTCGTGCTTCTCATTCTGTTCTCGACATTGTCTGAAGTATACTTCAGCGATAAGAACTGGTCGTCCATGCAAATTGGAGGAAGAATTTTTTCCTGGAATTCGGAATCATACTGCCAAAATAGTTCCACATTCTCGCTTGAAGTTATTTAACAGCAGTGTTGGCTATTAAGCAAAAAAGCTGCACATTTTTTTGCTTCATTGCTTTTCTGCTTTTTTCATGCTTTTATGCTGTTTTGACGCTTTTTTGCTGTTTTGACGCTTTTTTGCTGTTTTGAAGCTTCTTTGCTTTTTTCCAGATCAATATACATATAATGTACATATAACATACCATACCACCACAATAATCAACTGGAGTACGATATATGCTTCTGTTTACTATGGAACAACAGTATACAGTATTGTGTTACAGATTTTCCCCAGATATTTGCGTTCTGCTATAGTTGAGAATATGTTTGCGTTCTGATTATTAATTTTAACAAGTTAAAAAAATATTTCATTGTACTTTTGTTCCCTATCTTTCTACAAATTAATTCTTTAAATTTCTATTAAGTTTTCGCTGCAATTAATTGTTCGAATTACATGCTATTGATTTAAACTGACGCTGACACTTTCTTTTAAGTTGTATCATACCAATATGTACGTAAGTAAATGAACTCTTCGTATTGTAATGCAGTTTTCATTAAAGTGACATGATGAGCATAATATGTTACACACTTTGGTGGTATGCAATCAACAGTTAGACGATTACGCACGCCATTTAGTGTTAGGAACAATATTGTAGCATGTCAATGTGCTGTGTATTTACATAAAATGTACTTATATGTATATTTATTTGTGTATAAGCAATGAAGCAAAAAAGCAGTGAAAAATGATCAGCAAAAAAGCTGCTTAAAAAGCAAACCAGCGCTTCTTTGCTTTTTTCGCTGTTTTGCTTACTGCCAACACTGTTCATAAATAAATAAAATGTCATGTCAGTAAAACATTTAAAAAAGGTAGCAGGGCAGAAATATACTTTTTGCTTTGGTTGCTGACAATGCAGAAATAGTCATCCATGAAAACAAGCTATTAGGCCATGTTTAACTTCCATGAAAGGATTTTCTGTTCCTCCTACCGTGATTTAAATTTTCAATTTGCAACACTTTCAACAATGAATACCTTTTATTATGCTGGTGGTTTGAGTGTGTGGGTAGGAATAGTTAAAAAAGGAACCAAAATGTTGAAAGGTTGAAGGTGCATATATTTTGTGAGCATAAAAAAATATCTGTTTCATATTGAATGAAGGGCAGTTGGAGATTCAATTTCAGTTACTTTTTCTCGTCGTAGGTTGTGAGTTTGTGAGGTTGAAAATAAATGCACATTTAAGCACATATTCATAACTTATGCTTTCATTTTAACTTCTCCACACCCCTCCTACAGAATGAGCCAGGGGACAAAAATAAATCAGAACAGCACATTATGCATATACAAAAGTGGATAAATAACATGATATTATAAAATAGAAGGCTTTCCTTCCCATTATCCCCAACCAACCTAGAGTGAACACTTGTTGGGTTGCAGTTGTAAACCAGCGACAAAGTCTACCTCGAGGCATCAAATCGATGGATGGATGGATGCTAAAAAAATAGTCGTAAATCGTAAATTTTACCACAAAATTCAACAAACAGCAATGTTTTATTTGCAGAGCAGATCTATCCTCTAAATTGTGATGAGGACGCAGCTGGGAGTGAGTGAGTGAAGTGAATACTGCAGGTAAATAATCATCACAACAACAGCTTTCTAATTATAAAACCCACATCTTGAAAAAATCTACCTGAATGTGGACTTGAAAAGTAGAGGGTGATGTGGATTTATTGGGAAAGATTAAATGATTCACTATTTCATATTTTATGTTTGATCGACGGACATGTCTGAGGGTGAGGTTGTGGCACAGAGAAAGCCAATAATAATGCAAACATTTAACTCACTCATCGTCAGAAATTTTGGGAACGAGACCAACTCACAATCAGCATCAGTGTGATCATAGTTCTTCCACTAACAAGATGATTATGATTGTTAGGATGCAAGGTGAGGGCATTTAATGATGCATGCATGCAAAAAAAATGCAATGAAATGTAACTATTTTAGTCTTTCCTAAAGCTAATGTCCTCCAACCTCCAAGTGGGATATGACGCAGTCGAAAAGTCTAGTCGAATTTGAGGTGCAAATTTTTTCAAAAATATTATGCTGTGCATATTGATCACATCATTTCACAAGTTTGCACGAATTCAGAAATCATGTGACATGCAACATAATATATAGATCTACAATCCACATGCAAAACTGAACTTCATTTCATGATGATGATGAAATGAAACGAAGCTTCTTCTTCTTCGTATAGAAACGTCCTTTTGGAATGTTGAAATTATAAAGTTTTTTAATCTAAACACTTTGAATTTCTATTTGAATAGTAATTCCACATATTCACATGCTTCTTTGACCAAACCAGCATCTTTAAGTTCGCCTTGCTTTTATTATCATCACCAGGCCAGGCCAAATGCTTTTTCTGCTAAGCATGCAGATCACGAACTAGGTATCATCCTCTTATATGTACGTACGTAGTAGTGTTCCTACCACTATGTTATAATAGTGCTGGCCGATTTCACAAAACCATAAAATATACTCACATTGACACATGTGGCAATCTCGAAGTGTGTACTCTTTCTGAACAGGACCAAGATGAGAGAGACTTTTTTCTTCAAACTCCAACAACGGTCAGTCAATAGCAATAAGAAGCATTAGAAAACAATAAAGAAGTCAGCATACTTGTAATCACTGGATGTCACAATAATATACGACATGAATTGAGCGAAAACTAAACGAAATTATTGTGAGTATATACTGAACCATACGAGTAAATTATTTATTTTGCCCTGTTCAGGGACGAAGGAATCAACTGGCTTTGATAGGATTTGATAGCTACAGAGGATATCAAAAATCATTTGCACATCATAAGAAAGCCAAAGGTGCAAATGGGAACTGTACACAATATCATCTTATATTCAATTTTATGCATCACACTCAAAATATGAAAAATGATGGTCAAACCAAATTAAAGGTGAAAAGAGAGATGAGATGGATGGTCACAGGTTAACCCAACACTCCTATTTGAAAAGTGACGTATTGTTCACATTATTCATCATCTTCATCTTCTTTCACAAATGAACTTTTGAATGAGGGCTGCTACGGCTATGCCGTAGCTCCTTAACACTCCACACAAATATGGAAGTTGTGAGTTAATTATTCACAATTTGCCTATTGACTGACTGACTACATTGAATTTTTTAAAGAAACCAATCCCAGTTTTCAATTTGAATTTGAGAAAAGAAGGATAATTTAAGGTGGCATATCATATCTCGTGTGTGTGTTTAAAATTATTCACGACGATGATAATATTAAATATCCTGCAGAGAGCGTAAAGAGCGATTTTTAAAACGTGTGAAATTTTTTCCTTTCAACTGACCATAAGATCTATGATGATGGTTATTGTCAGAAGGTGAGATGAGAAGAGAGGTGATGCGCTTTTTAAATTATTGCCATTTTATTTGGGCATTCCTAATGAATATCCAAATCCAAATGAAATGAAAAGAGCAAACTTTAACGAGTCATCATCACCACCACCACCAATCATCATCCTCATCAGGTTCATACAAATTACGAAAACATGAGCTATAACTTCAGTCGTTGATTACAATGAAATGAATTATTTTAAATGAATCTCATAGAGAGACTGCAGGATGCGCTTTCATTGCAATAATATGCAATTACAATAGTTGACAATCTGGAATATTATTATGAGACAGAAGGTCCCTTTAAGGTATAAACTAATTAATTCCGATAATTTAACTTTTTGCTCATTTGTACCATTAATAATAACAACATGTGCTACTACATGCTAGACACATAGGTATAAATGGGGAAAATGACTTTCATACGACACTTGGAGGAAATATATTAGTATTTTGTTGGACCACATTATCATCCACATAAAAATGCTCCTGCACAAACGTTGTTGATGATGATGACTAGGGCGACCAGAAAGCATCCAAAAGCATCTTAGAGCATCTTTAGGTAAGATGTATGGTCGCTGGGTATTCTGAAGA
>JAQGAP010003517.1:0-12249 GCA_034697805.1 Orchesella bifasciata | reverse complement strand
GATTTTCAGATAAAGAATGCACACATTCCTGTTAGTTTCTTACCATTTGAGAATTACATAATATAGCACGTGTGTGTTCCACTTCGTGGAAAACACTCACTTTCCCCAGTTGGAGTGAAAGTCGAAAAGTTTAATATTGATTTCCCCCGTCTACTTTCTCAGATTTGGCTTTGAAAAATCAGTGAAAGTCATAATATGAGCTGACATTAATTGATGTACAGGTGAGCTCCGCACCTGCTTCTAGTAGTTTCTCGCCAACTTAATTTCATTCAGTTTGTTTGTTTGACAGAATATTGAGAGTTAAATACATAATGCTGTCACTCATATTAAATTAAATTGTATAATACGGCTCCCCAAAGTCCTCACATTTACGCTCCATGACAGGCAAACGGAAGAGGAGCTGGTTGGAAGTGCGATGCTGGTAGCAGCAGCAGATTTACAATGTACAGTAAAATTGGGAGGCTCGTGTTAAACCTAATTTTGTCAATTTTCTCTGTCCTTTCTGCCTCTTCGGTTTACATTGTCCTGTTGTTCGTCTAATTACTGATTCTGAGACACAAAAAGCAATCCCCCTAATTAAATTTAGTGGCGTGTATTTACGCTGATGTAACGAAAACATGTGAAGTGTACAAAACTCAAAGCTAACTTTTGTGAAAGTCAGTTTATCACCGAAAGAAAGAAAGGAGAAAGCGAGCACATTGCTCCTTTTTCTTTTTCATTGGTATGCAGCTCATACTAGTACCATCTCGTTCATGTTTATACTTACATGCTTCACCTGTGTGGGGTCACACAAGCAACACCATTACCACTCTCGTATGCACATACCCCGCCATGTTTTTCAATAGGACAGTAGTATATAATTCGATTTTTTTGGACATACCAATAGCATTTTCTATTAGAGTGTTTACATAAAACAATAGTGATTACGCTGCACACACACAACTCCTATAACCTTATAGGAAATGAATGAAGTAATGTGTATTGGGAGAGCATTGAATGGTTTATTTATTATTTGTTCCAGGAGCTACCCCATTGTCTACTCCCAGCTCACCACGAAACTCCACATTATCACTACGTCCACCAGCATTCCTCATAACGACTCCAGAACCTTCTAACACCAGCTGCACCAACTCTAATAACAATAATAATAACACAATCGAGCTCCCAGTAATCGACCCGTTCACTCTTGGACCTCCACCTGGCTCAACTTGGAACAGAACTTCGGCGGCTCAAACCATCACGTTGGAAGTACCCATGCGGGACTATTGTTTATCACCAATTCACGAAGTACCCACTCCTTTGCCTACACCATCCCATTCTCCTGCTCACACGCCGATGATGAGGCGACCATCTCATGAAGGAATACCGATGATAAAGGTGCAGAGCTCGGAAGAAGATGATTTTATGATCAGAAGGGGATCCACGACAGAGAGTGGCTTCCCTAGTTCTAGACAGTTGGAAATACCAATGATTTCCATTTCTGTGGAGGATGTTGATAGCAATGATGATGATGATGACAGTGATGATGGAGAAACTGATGGGGAAAACAATGTGGAAATGACAGGGTTTGAAGAGAAGAATAGAAGAATGAATTTTTTCCCTGGTGAGCCGGAAGTCATCCCTGATGTTCTGATCAATGTGCCACCTGATGCATCTCTGGAGAGCAAGCCGGATCATAGTGATAGGGAGAATGTTAATATTGCGTCAAGTTACGGTATGGATTCTGGACCTGGGCCACCTCTTTCCCCAGTTGGTTTTGGCTCTCAGGGAAAATCCAAGCCGAGACCGCCACCCCTCATATTAGCCAATGAAATACTGACTAGTTGTAGCTCAAAAACTTCAAAAGAAGACAGTAGTGGGAGTACGAGTAGTGGAAGCTCATCCTCTAATGCCAATAATTCCAGTTGTTGCAACAGCAGTTGCACAAGTGCTACCAGTAGCACTAGCAGCTCATGCAGCAGTGGTGGTGGTGGTGATGGTGGTTGTGAAGCTTCTGGGAGTGGAAACAATAATTCTAAGGGATTTTTAAATGAGATCCCTTCTCTAAATGTCGAATTTGCAACTCCTGTTACTGAAGCTCTCCCCAAATTTGTTACCACTCGTGACGAGGATAGTAGCAGCACTTGCATTGCGGATAAAACTCCAACAGTAGAGGTAGTCTCTTGTATGGCCATCCCACAAATCTGGGATTGTCCCCTTGTCCCACCAATGATCACAATAAATCACAGCTCTGAAGCTGAGTCTGACAGCGATACAACTATTGCAAAATGTGTACGAAGGCCAAACCTCAATTTTCTTAGTCCATTTGCTGGGGACACGAATCGAGTCCCTTCAGAGTCCAACTTGAGCACGTCGGGCTACTCATCTATGGCTAGTCCTTGTGCCTCTCGATGTCCATCAGTCAGCCCATTATGTCCTTCAGAAATGGATGACTATCATAACTGTCACCACTCTTCACATGGGAATCCAAATAATCCCTTCATTCGCCGTTCCTCATTGACGCCAGGCACACCCAAAAGAACGTCTCCCACTCAAAGACGAAGCTCCCTCAACTCCGGACTTGCCTCTTTAACTTCCTCTGGATTTCTTGAGAAGCGAAGTCTCAGCGAAGAGAAATATGAGGAAGATAAGGCTAAACTTGCAGAGGTGGAAATAGAAACAGACTCTGCAGTTGAAATAGAGACTGATTTGGAATACCAACCGAGTTCAGGTGAAACGGGGGCCACCAACAACACTTTGCTGAGCCCACCTGAATGCAGCGGTAGCACGAGTAGCCTCCTTGCACCAGCCACCACTCCACCAACTTCCGTCGTACCCATATTTCCAGAAGAATTAAAGTGCATCAACAACTTGCTCCAAGTTCCGAGGAAAGGGTTTCCCAAGAGTCGGAGCTTGGATATAAATTCAACCATGATAAATGATAATATGTCTTATATTGGTAGACCTACAACTTCTTCCGGTGTAATGAATACTGAGGCATACACACGAAACCAACAACTAAAAGCTTTAGGTCCCAGTCTAGACTCAAAGTTGAATACCATGGAGCAATTTTTTAATGGGAAAGGAGTTGGAATAACCATCAACTTACCCCCGGCAGCCACCTCTTCCTCCAAAAGTCTTGTTCGAAGCACAGGAAACCTGATAGAAATCCCCGAAGAAAGTAGAGAACGACGATTATCCCCAGTGAGCTCCCGGAGTGAAAGTCCGCTCAGTGAGCTAAGTGCAGTTGGAGGCTTCGCAACGTTCCAAGTCACAGACTCGGATGGAATGTATGACTGTCCGAGTTCTGAAGTCCCATCCAACAACAATATTCCAAGACTAACCAGTCTGAATAAATTAAGTCCGCAGCAACAACTTCGTCGCTCAGGTCGGAGGAAAGATAGGAGGTTGGCAAGAAACAAAGTCAATTTACCAACTACATCCGTCGCCGACTTATTACCTCCGCCACTGATCCCATCTCCGGTTGTTTATCAAGCTGCGTTGACCTCACCCACTTTGAGCGATTCAAAACTTTCTTCCACCGAGCCAATTGCTGGAAGCAGTTCCAGTAATAATATTTTGGGAAACGAGGAGAGAAGTGTTGGCGTAAATCTTAGTCAATTAGTCTATCCCAGTATTGATCTGCCCCCAAGTCTGGCTCGGGAGAGTCTCGTACCTGTTGGTGCAATTAGCAAAAGAGCTAGCCCAAAACGGAGGGTGAGAGCTCAGCCGAAACTCGACATTTCTTCGAGCTCATCAGAAAGCTTGAGCTCGCGTTCAAGGTAATCCATACCAAGATGGTTTTCACTTCCACTTTAATCATGAAATGGAGTTGGAATAAGAGAAAAAATGAAAAAATATGAGACATTTTGTACAATATAAATTCTTGTTAGTTACGACCATTGCATTTCACCTAATCCTAATATGTTTCACTCTGCTCTTGATCTCTAGGAGTCGAACGAGTGTAAGCTCCTTTCAACAAAGTAGCTGCTGTAGCCCTCAAAAACGGTCGCTGGAAGAAGGGGAAACCACGTACCACGCGTTGAGTGACAGTGCAATTGGAAAAGTAAATTCCATCTCGGGTCTAGTCAGCAACAAAGAAGCAGAAACTGTGGAGGATGATTGCGTTCCGGGACCTAGCAAAAAGGTTTTTAAAACTTATTTTTCCAGCTTTTAAAAGTAAAAGTGGTTATGATCTCGGTTGTGTTTGCTCATAAACACGTTTCAGTATATTGATCTTCAGTTTTCAAGCTGTAGCAAAATCTTGAGAAGAAAACAAATAAACATGAATTGCATTCCTTTTCAGTTTGGGAAAAACTTCGAAATTTTTTGCTTGCTCCATATTTAAACTGGGGGAAATGTAAGTGAAAAGGCCAAAGGTTTTTAGGGAATTATGTATGTATTATGGGCTGATAGGCAGTCTTCATAGACCAAACTTATTCCACATAATGGTATCCCTGCAGAGTAGGATAAACTTATGTCTGTAGCAAGAGAAAGCAATGAAGTAGCCAAGCCAGCTGCTGTATTTTTTGGATGATAATAATATTATTTTTGGTATATAATAATAACACGATGCTTAAATCCAAAGCCTTTGCCAGACTAATCTGCATGCATCTTAGAATTACGATATTGTATAATAAAATTCTCACAATTTTATAGGCTCAAGAGAGGTCAAAATCGCCCAAACCAGACGTGATTCAACAACAGCCAACCTCCTCAAATGTAAGCCGAGCTCAGGGACAAAGTACGAGTCCAGCCAAAAGAAAGATTTCAAGACTAAGGACAATCAGTCACCAAATTAGGTATAGCTTCTTTATCAAATACATTGAGTTCTTTGGAAACGGATCACATTTACTAATTCCAATTTGGTGTAGGTTTTTGCGTCGTCTCGAGCTGAGCCTGATTCGGAAGAAGGAATGCTTAACGTCCGTAAACAGACCGCATGAAACACTTCTCGCGGATGGTCGACGGGACAGCTTGTTTGCGCGTTCAGATTCTTGGGATACGAGCAGAGAAGAGGATTTGAGCGATAGCTCAGAACTTTCCCCAGAAGAGGAGGAGAACAATAGTGGGGTTGAAGAAAGCAGCAGTTTATTGAAGGAGAAGCCGCTTATTCCCCGCTCGTCGTCATCCCCAGGAACATTGTGTTTCAAAGGACCTTCCAACCGTGGGAAACCCAAAGGTGGGAACAAAATGACCCACATGGACATGGACTTGCTGGACAATTGCTCAGCTGCCGAATTACTCTCTACCAAGCGGAGGTTGCGCAAATATAAGTAGGAAGAAGGCAGATGATTATAAATAGGCATAATTGATTCCATTTTCTTAATGTGCCCATCATCTTTTCACCGACTGCACTATACAATTGCACTAATGAAATTTTAGATGCCAATGATATTATCTACACGTCATCTTTATTGTTAAGTGTGTCAACTTATATAACCTGTTAGTTTAGCAACAAGTATTACTGATTATGAAAGGAGGGAGAAATATTTTGCTGTGCAAAATGTGTGTCATAAGTCACACACGTTGAATGGGGAGTGAAACATGTAATTATTATAGATTGATTCCATTTAGTTCAGTGATTTTACCTTTCTAAGCTGGCTTAGAATAGGGTACTGATTGATAGCAAGGGATAGGAATAAAATGTACGTAATAAAAACCTTCATGGAATTAATCATTGTGTGGAGCAGTCGAGAATAGGTTTAGAAAGGGAAAGATGATTATATAGACAGGATCAAATATACTATTTTGTAACACCGAGAGCACTTAACTCTTTATTATTTTTGAGGATTAAATGTCAACTTGCGTAACAAACTATTAATTCTACTCTACCACCTACTATAAAAGAGTATTAACAAAAGACCTACTCATTATATTCATATAAATGTATGTATATAGATGTATTCGTAATGTGTGATTTAATGAAAATCATTCATTCTTTGTGCAGCACGTTTTCCGTATGTGAGATATATCATCATATTTTAACATAAATAATATTATTGTAAATTTCCAGTAAATAAACTTTTCTTGCTATAAAATTGTATTTATTTCGTAAATTACAAGTCATAATGTATCAATCTAACGGGGTAACGGACCACGTTCGCCTCTTTTTCTTTTTGGCTGCTTCTTCATCGACTTTTGGAGGAGGAGCCTTATTAAACCATCCGCTGAACCACCCTGAACCTGAACTTGCTTGAGGCTCTTGTGAGCTTTCTACCGTTGGTTTTGATCTCTTCTCTTTCAGATTAGTTAAAATATTTTCTTCGCGGAACATGGCTTTAGTCATCACTTGATTGAAAACAAAGTCATCTTCCACTTCGTGAAGGAGGCCAGGATTCTGGAACTCGTCATTGATATCATCAAGCAGCCCATCTTCTCCATGCGTTTTATTGTAGTCTCGAGCATATTTCAAATCGTGTTTCCAAAACCGTTCAAATGAATTTCTCGATGTGTATGGGGCCACCTCTTTGATCTGCAACAAGATTTTTTGGTCAAATGAATGGAAATCAATTTATAAAAACTTTTGGGTTTCAAATATCCATCAAATGAATACCTTTAGGCACACGATTCCAGTAAAAAATATTAGCACAATATTTAAGAAAGTGAGGGAAATGCTAACGGTTCCCATTATTGCAAATTCCATCAGGGAATTATGACAGTACAGCTTTGTATGTTGACGCCAATGGTCGACCAAAGGATTTGCAGGGTTTCCTACGTGTAGAAATTGGTCACATGGAACATCAAAAGGATTTCGGCCTGCTATAAATTCTCGGATTGCGATTACAGTGGCCACTCCATAAAAAACTCCCTGTGACAATGAAAATCATGATTATTTTAGGTCTCGCAAATCATCTTTTGATTTTGCAAATTCTTTCTTACGCACAGCATTTACACAGGGTGGAAGCAAACTAGCAGATATAGCGACACCCACGAGCGATCCAGCATTTCCTATTAAATAACCGTATTCAGCATACAAAATTGTACCAGAAACACTATTTTGGTTATCGTTACTCTTGTGGCAGTTAAATCATATACCTGCTAAGATTGACAGGGCCACTCCTGATATTCTCGTGTGAAAAGGAACATTTAATTGTATCTTCCCACATGTTAAATATATTGTATTTTTTATGAATAACTGGAGGGCGTCAGTATCTTACCAGCTCCACTCGGGATAGCTATGCCTGCACCTACCAAAAGGGATCTCAACTGACTGCGACCATACATTTCAGATGTTGGCCATCTTACCACATCTTTCCAAGGACCGTCAACAGGCTTCGCTTCAACCAATATTCCAAAACCATAACCAACAGCGATACAAAGCGACAGACCAACTATCTCAGCCCAAACTCCCGTTTTGATCAAAGAGTAGTCCCTAATCATTGCTCCAAACGTGAAAGCCTGTAATAAATAAACGAAACATAAAAACATGCTAACATTACAGAGATTGCTCTGGATTTTCAGTACATTCTAATCACACCAAAATCGGTCCCATTAATTACGAATTAATTACCATAATCGGTCCCATTAATGGCGAAATAAGCATGCTTGCCACAAGATTAACTGAGCTGTCTTCCAGCAAACCTAAAGATGCTATACACCCCGCTACTAAGACCATCACGATGAAGTCAAACGTAATGACAGAGTTGGCCTTCACGTTTTGAACCACCTGGGCAACGGTCAAGCGCGCTTTAATTGATTGAACAAACCCCTTCCATTGTCCTGTAGCAGCTTCATTTTTCTCAGCATCTTCTGCCGATTCCGCTACCGCCTCGTGGGTGAAGACCGTCGCAGTACAAACACTGTTGTGAATGAACTTTAAACATTCCTAAACTGAAACCTGCAACATTGAACATTCAAATAATTTTTTACCTTAGCGTAGACTCGTATTTTTTCCCAATTCCGACGGTATGAAGATGGTTAATGATCGTATCCCCCAGTTTTAAACTCGTAGTGAAACTAATATGCGAAAATCTTCCATCAATTGAATGCTCCCAACTGGCAGTCAACAATTTAAATTTTGTTAGTGTCTCTTCCATGTGCTTCTCCAAAAAATGACTGTTGATAACTTCCGTTAGCTCAACATCGAACGAAGTTCTACTGGCAACGTCAGGTTCGGGACCTCGAATAGAACCCCTCTTCAACATTCCAGTGACCGAGGTAGTCTTTGGAAGTGTATCCGTGTGTGTCAGTATCATCGTATCTCGCGTGATTTCCAGCAGCATTTTTCGGCCATCTTGGTACACTGTGTATTTGTGCAGCTCGTCTTTCACCTTTGGTAAAAATATTTCCTTTGATGCATCAATTCGTATTTTTGCGACCGGTTTTGGGGGTGGTTTGGGAACTACGGGTTCGGAGCTAGTCACTCCAGCTACTCCTACTACTTCATCACCACCAGGAATAGAAGATCCCAGTGTCATATCTGACTGTGAATCTCTGTTTTGATAATGATGATTTTTTTAAAAAATAAATCATTCATGGATAATCGTATTTGCATTTGGCTAATCTTACGGGACTCCCATCAAGTAAATTTTATTCTCATTGAGCCGCAAACGAAACTCATAACTTCGGACAGGTATACTGATTACGAACAATGACCCCATTTAATTTTTTTTACAAAATGGCTAACGTATATTTTGATTAGAATGGTCATGGATCAAACCGCGCCTCAACCCCCTGACGGCAGTGGATATCGACTATGTGGTTTCGCATTATTAGAATAGTATAGTCCGGTTCGAATATTATTTCTAATGAATTCCTAATTCAATTAGGCAATATTGCAGCGGAAAGCAACTCGATACCATTAGTTACTCTACCATTTTGACTTTGGGTACGGTATATTTTTGAAGCATCATCGAGGGGAACCTCATTCAATTTTCTTTTCTACTATGGAAGTAATCCAATTACTCAAATATGCCCGTTTTTATAGAAGCATTGAAATGAAATGATGTTCATGAAAATAAAAAAGGCCAACAAAATAACAATGAGTACTATTATTTTTCTTTTTTATTTTACACCTCATACATTTATATAGTATTTATTTTCATATTATGCATTTTGATATTATCATTACAATGCATGTATAACTTAAAATAGTGCATAACAAAGCTAACTTAAACTGACATACAAAAAGTTATGTCACTCATCTATCTACCTACTATATAACTCTACAATAAACAAAGTCGGATTGTAAAATCGCAAAGGATTGAAACTGGCTTCATCATCTTGAACACAATTTGTAATCCCTTCAAAATGATGATTCCTTTTAAAACAAACAACAAGTAAATGTTTCTTGACAAGAAACTCATGTATCATTAACTGTTTTGTACGATACATACATGATAAATAATTATATTGACAGTAAAAATTACAGAGTGTGGGATAATCCGGTATCGCGTCTAAACTAGAAACCGAAGGGCAGGATAAGATAAAAAGGGGAATTTTTTGCAATGCATCAAAATACCTACAAATAAAGCGAGAACATTGAAGAATATCACAAAGTTACTCTCATCAGTAATATGGTTGCAATCAACTTAACTAAAGAACTACACGTAATGTACACAGTAATTAAATGCTTAATATTTTTGTAGTAATCATAGACAGTGCAGCACCAGTGAAAACACAGCATTTTCACTTTACATTTCCCTTCCACAACAAATTCTAAAACCTTTCTCTACTAAAAAGTGAAAGCAAACACAGGCAAGATAAGAACAGCTCATTGTCAGATCGATCACATTCATCATGAAACATTTCACTCAACTTTTGACAATAATTATTCTTAATTTTTCTCATGTAGCAGACTAGACATAAACATTGTACAAGCAAAACTCATTTTTTAAAAAGATTGTCCACACAATTGACTCGTGTCGATGTTGATGAATGTGAGGAGTGAAAAGGTTTTATTATTTTAAATCAATCAATCATCATCTCTCTGATTTCCAGAGTTGTCACACTGTCATAAACAAACCGTGAGATCAACTTCGAGATTTTCTTTAGTGACAGAACAGATGTAGTATTATAATGTTTAACATATTATTTTGTTGAGTAGTAGTGTAAGTAGTAAATATTATAGTTGTAAAGACAGTATTAGTAGCCTGAGACGCAATTTTAAGCATAGCAATGCGGTTGTATGCAGGTTTGAGGATGTTATTTAGACTATGTTTTTGTATAATAGCTCATAGTAGTATCAAATTACTTTGTGATCCCTGTTTTTTAACCTTAATGAGAGAGTTACAAACAACATACCTTTCCAAGAAGTTTCGGACAAAAAATTGAGAACACACTTATATTTTTCTTTGTAAAATGAAAGATACATTAATTTGTATTGTGGCAGGGTAGTTTTTTGGATGAGTAAAACAGAAGATGTTATAACTATAATATTATGATAGAGTTTTATAATGTTCCATCAAGATTTTGCAGCAAAATACACTATCGCTCTATTCATCTATTCACAAAATCCGGAGAAAACTGGCTAAATATACACGTTATATTGTACTAGTTTATGTAATTTACATTCAATGCGAGAATCACGATACTTTTTCTCTGTAAGTTCAAATAAGGTCGAAACTCCAAGTGGTTTTCTGTTGTCATTAAATTCCCACCACTTGTTGTACGAAGGTGAATGCATTTAATTTGGTACAATAATTAAATACACGCTCTGTTCCTGTCAACAGACAAAATACATACATAGTTCGATTTTTACTACTACAATAACTTAGGTCGCTCAACACGTAAAGCAGAATATATATCATGATTCATGAATATTATCATCGCAATTTTAATATATTATTATGTATTTATACTTTACACAGTTTTTAGCAATCACATCCAGTCTATTATAATAGTTATCACTCGTCCAACATCATCTCTCTCTAATTCCTTTCTCAATTTACACAGGTCTCACTTTTCTTTAAGCTTTTCTCTTCAGGATTGCCTCAGTTTCAAAAAATTCGCTGAATAATGTGAACAAACACATAGTATATTGAATAGCATAAAGTCCTAATGGTAGTAGGTATACACGGTTTCAAGGATGGACTTTATTAAACTCGATTTCATATAATTATTTTATGCCTATCTTGAGAGAAAAAAGTTAGATAGATACATAAAGTATATAATATTATTATATTTCAGCAGAATACTTTCTTTCTTTCTTTCACCATCTCAAAAAATTATAAATAGTTTTGCCTTTTCATCCAAAAAAGTTAAAGTTCATGCTTGTTACACGGATAATAATTATACATGTTATGATAATATATTTAACTTTTAATTCTGTGAAGAAGTCAAGCTTTTACTAGGAGGAACATTTGGTGATTTCCTATCATTAGTCTCGAGTTGCACGCAGTTCTTATTTCCGTCATACTTTTGACTGTCCTTTTGTCCTTCACACTCTTTTCCCTGTCCATCGCTGCTTCTTCTCCTGGTAGCAAAAGCTAGAGCAGTAGCATCCAGACTTTTACCGGTGGTGAAAGCTAAAGCCACATCAGCTTTCACAATGGAGGATGCTGTAGCAGCCTCCCCAGCAGAGATATTGTGTGGGGACTCAACCTCAACTTGATCGGGGGCTGACCACCTTCGTTTCTTTGGGCTTCGGCATTCTTCTCCCTTATCGCTGGTCTCCTCATTCTCATTCTTCTCTGGTGATCCCAGAGGACAAGGAGAAATTGATTTACGCTTATAAGATAAAATTGGAGCAGGAGCAGCAGCTGACTTGCCATCCGATGACTCTTTGGAATCTGAGCTATTTCCAGCCGTATTATTAGCAGGGGCAGCGCTGTTACTAGTTTGATCAGTGGGAATTGCAGAGCTCGTAGTTGCTGGCGCATTAGAATTGGCCGGTGACAAATTGACTTGTTTCTCCTCCGTCTTGTCTTGTCGTTCTTCTTTATCTGATCCAGACGAACCTTTCTCCGTTGTCTGCTGCTTGCTGATGGGATTGGGTGGATTTGTGATGCTGGTGCTAGTTAGTCCTCCGCTGATGACATTAGTGGAGCTGTTGTTGACATCAAGATTTGTTGCTGGCCCACTAACAAGCTTCCGACCATTCATCCTCGTCCCATTTGTGTTTGATCTTTGCTGCAACTGATGGCTGCTCTTGAGGATGCTGCTGGTAGATGCGTTCCTCGATTTCGCATACGTTCCATATGGTCTCGTAGCTCCTGCTTTGGATTTGGCCCCTCTGCCAGCCGGTGTGGGATGATGGTTTCCGATGCCCCCTGAGGATGCATTGGCCTGTTTCTTCACATTTCTTGTCAGCGTTATACAAATGTCACC
>JAQGAP010003516.1:0-12249 GCA_034697805.1 Orchesella bifasciata | reverse complement strand
CACTATATTTAATATGATTCCTTATTTAATGACAAAGCACAAAGTGAAAGGAGCACAGAATCAATAAAAAACTAGTGTTGTTATTATTACAGAAATTCAATGATAGAATTTTGTGATCTTCGTTAAATTCCTTAAGAAAATCGTTCACAACTCCCCATTCAAACTATTGCAAATAGTCTGAGTTTCGCATAACGTTACATAAGTTAATTTTGTGTTGTTACATTTCGGATGCGTATTGTACCTTAAGTTAGTTATTAGTTTATGACATGGTATATGCAGCCAACTAAAATGTCAAACAATATGTAAAGTACTGGAACTCGCTCGAAAAACTAGGAAGAAATGGAAGTTTATTTGAATAAAATGCGTAGTTTATTTGTATAGAAATGGAATATGGACGGGAAATAAGAAGGAAAAGATGGATCAAGATGACTACTAAATGTGAAAATGAGAGAGAACGATTGCGCTTAATAATCTCCTGATGGAAAAAAGAAAAGGTTTGCGTTTACGATAAGGAAGAGAAAAATGAACTAAGACATTTGTAACAATGAATAAACTGAAATCGGATTAGAACCGCGAGAGAAACAGAAATGTACAGAGAAAAGAGGATTTTTTGGTCGATATATTTTCAGTCCCATAAATGTATAGATGGTAGTAAAATGATGAGGATGATGATATACATTTAAAGCATGTACTTTTACGCACGCACTCTTGTTAATTACAATGTGTTATACGGACGCGGAAATATAAAATAAAAATGTTTCTTGCTTGATCTCAAAAGTGAAAACTCGGTGAGGAACTAATAATCTTTAGTTGCATAATTAACCTAATAACTCATAACGTATTTACAACAAGAAAATTCATATAGGTTCATATTTAATTTTACAACACTGAAAATAAAAATAAAATGAGATTGCATGAAATAAACCGAACGAAAAAAGGGAATAATAATTGTGCAAAACAATTTCCAGTCAAGGTACCTTTCAACTTTTTCATATGAGACTTTGGCTGCAACGGAAGCTGCGAGGAAAGTCTCTGTCTCACAGCGATAAAGCCGAGAAAGACGATCGTAAAACAGAGAGTGAGTGTGACCAACAAGATGATAAACATGTGAATATCATTGAGCTCATTTGGATCCGCAAAGAGAATGAAATAACCGGAGACCTCATCAAAACTCTCAACTTGACCCAAGATAGCCTTAAAGTGAAATAATCCTGTTCCAAGAAGCGTAATATTCACACCCTCCATATCATAATGTCGCTTTCCCCCATTCAGCTCATCCTCCTCGTTGATCTTCTGAATGTAGGCAGAAGTTGATTCCTCAATACGCCATTCCGTCCTCCCATTTATCTCCTCAATTGTAATACTCCAGTTGAGCTTGGGAGTAAAAAATTCCGTGAACTGGTCCTCCATTCGCATAATCCGATCATATTCAAGTTGAATATGGATGGGCTTCCCTGGCTCTGTTCGACGGGTGAAGTAGACCTTTTCCTTGCATTCAGAGTAGTAGTCGTCGTCTGATAGCCGATCGTTGGGTTTGCAATCACACTCCCTTTTGGTTTTTTTACCTTTGCACTTTAAAGTGAGTGTCTTATATTAGCCAAATCTTCTGTTTTATTACAAAATCCTTTATACATTGGTGTTCATTAATTCACCTGAATCAATTCAACGGAATCTCGACTAATCTTGTACCACGCTTTATATGCTGGCTTTTCAGGGTCAGCGTTGTAAACATTTTTGGTCAACGGGATATCCGCACCTCGAGCAGACGGAGGTCGGTAGTTTGGCTACGAATTTAGTCCAAAAATTGTAAATTCATGTCAATATTAATAACACTTCTCATTCTGTATTTTAAACTCACCGGAAGTGTGACATATGCCACATGACGCCTTCCAACATGATATCGAACCACCTCGGTAGAACTCTTATTTAATATTTCTTCACCTCGAATGCAGCCAGGTATGTCAACCGCCCATGGCCTTGGGTACCTTCCCTTATCAGGATCAGGTTTGCAAGCTACAATTCTGTTAAACACATTAATGTTACGTTACTTTCTTGTAAAGCAAAATCATTGTAATTATCACAATGCCCCAAGTGAGCTCACGGGTATGTAACATGAAGTCTCCGACCAAAGTCCCTATGAACTTGAATGATGAACGTGAGGGAAGTACTTTCTATACATTTGAGCGAGCTGACAATGCTTCGAATTGCCAAAACTGCGACTCCCTTTCGGAGTCCCGTCGGCGTCAAGAATATTTTGGTAGATTGGAAGTCACGCGCAAACGTGTTGTTCTTTTCAACTTGTAAAATATTTGGATTGGAATTGGTTATGACTAGCATGGGTCGATATAACATGATTCTTCCAACTAAAACAGACGCCAACCAATTATAAACTTGCTTACTGAAGATATTACTCGTTTAAATATTACACGATCTTACGGGCAGTAGTCGATCTCAATCTAATTTCGAATGACATGCTATCATGCAAATCCAGACTGAATCGACCCCCATGACTTTTCAAAACTGTGTTTTCAGACAGGGAAAGTATATAATTGCACTCAGCTTCCGTAACATGCCACACCGTTCTTTCCAAGTATGGCACATACTTGTTACTTGCCAACTCGCTGGGATTAGGTGGAGGAACTGGTTGGATTGGTGCTGAAGAGACCATTTAATACTAATTAATTTGAAGAGAAAATACATGAAAATAAATACAAAATAAATACTTACATGGGCCAAATTTCAGCCGTTCATCCCTTTCATAAGCTTGAACTTTCAACATACTATCCTCAACACTCATCCGGCTTTTATAAGGCAAATGATAATCCTCCTCAAATATTTTAATCGTGTTTCCCGTTGCAGCGTCCTTGCTCCATGGGCTGAGCGCCCACAACCTACGAATTTCATCCCGCTCCTCCCTCTTTTTCTTTTCTAATTCCTGGCCTTTGTTATCAATATCATTTAGACGTTTTTCCTCACTCTTAAATGTTTCCTCTTGTAATGCCATCTGGACATCCCGAAACCGTTTCGTACTCAAGTCCATGAGGTATGGGTAGAAAGCGTTGTAAACGAGTCGTCGATCAAACTGACTGTAGAGCGTGGTGTAGCCTTCCATTATGGACCAGTCGGGACCAGAGCCACTCCTTTTTGGAAAACCGGAAAGAAGAATGCTGAAATTCCCTGGGAGAAACAAAGTTTGGCCAATATGCTCCACTGAAAAGGCCCAAGGTGGCACGTTGTTTACTAGCAAGAAAGAGTTTACCTTTTCTCATCCAAAATTATTATCAACAGTACTGAAATTATGTCAAATCTAAACGATTACCATCATCAATTTTGACAAATGCCTTGTTTGACCAAGCAAATTGGAGGACAACAATATCCGCTGGAAGCGGAAGTAGAGGAAGGGTTTTAGTAATGGTTCCGTACATGCTTCTTCTAAAGCCATCCAAATATTTTCCTACAGACTTGAGGTGGCGCACAAATATCTGACAATTATTTTGCAAAAATGCATTGTTCCCATCTTCCTTTCGCCTGTTCAATAATAAGAGTGATGATGACACTCTAAAATCCTTTTTCATCCTAATGAAATTCAACTGCAATACCGTTTTACTTACAAGTCGTAGTTGTGACAGAAAAGATTTTGACCAATGTTTCCCTCACTAAAGTAAATAGGATGATCTAGTTCCGTTGAAGAACCAGGTGCGGGTATAGGCATGGTTAGCGGTTTATCAGGAACAATTCCTTCAAACAAGGTGACCGCATTTGCATCCACAAAAAAAGGAACCAGTGGCCCATCAGTACTTTGGTACCGTTGACCCAGCTCTGTTGGCTTAATTGAGAGCATACGAAACTCTGCCTTTTCTGCAGTGGAAGTGACTGCGCTGCAACCATCCTTTTTCCAAGACTGTAAAACTTCACAAAGTACCGGCTCCTGAGAGTCTGGTGAGCACGTCGGATCTACACTTCCAATAGCAGCGGATTGAGCACTAACTAATGGCTCTGGTTCGTTGATGTACCACATGAGTATGTTTCCGGAAAAGCCGGCGATAAAGACAGAGTTTTTCTGAACCAAATCACAAAAGTATTGCTTAGGCCAGCCGTGAACTTTCTGTCCCTGGAGAAGTTCAGGGATTTTGTCTACCTCGATTATTATTGGGCTGTACAGCGTCTGTAGCCGAATGTAAAATCATTTACGTGATTTTGGGGTAATTTGAAAAAGGTTATTTAAGTATTCTGTGGATTCCTTACGCCTATTCTTCCAGCAAACATTAACTTCCGGTTCCCATTCATACAAAGGAAGGTTCTATCCGGGTGATTAAAGCTGCATTCCCGAATGATGTCTGGTGTAGGTGGAGCAGTGGGTGGAGGTGGAGGGGAAGCTGATTTTGTACAAATCCAATCACTATCCTTTACTCCTTGAAAACCGTTGAGTGAGACGTAGACAAATGGACCCCCTGGATAATTCATCAACAACCATTATATTTGTTAAACACAAATTAATATTTTTATATTATTGTCTCTAACAAACCGTGCTCAGCAATCCACAACTGATTTCCCAAAAAGAAGACATCATTCGTGTCAACATTGACTACAACACTCGTCATGAGGAAACTGGATGGAAAGTCAAAGTCAACAAAGCCGTTTGCATCCAAAATGCTGATTTCCTTCAGTATCCGTTTTCCTGGATTGAGGATGTCCACATCTTCTTCCACAATATGTCCATATCCATCAACAGAATTTAAGAGTTCTGGCAACACCATTCTTGTGAAAGTTGGCTCTTGAACGACTACCTATGCATAAACCCAATAAGTTTTTTAAATATTATGTTCATATTGCCCCGTTCATATAATTTTATTGAATAATATCCTTTGCTTTTACCCCAACTTCTTCAAGTTTCAAGGTAATATCAAAATGCCTCAAGTGATGGTTAAAAAATATGCCCACAATGTCCTTCACATAGTATCTTTTCTTGGTCTTCATTTTGAAGTAGTAGTTGACATTGGCAAACAAAACCTGCCAGTCTTCATAAGGATCTGCGGCGTAGACAATCGAGAAGCCGTGTCCTTTGGGGTAATCCCCATCAGCCAATGTTATATCGAGAGTACCATCCACCGAAAAAATTAGATAGTCCTCTGAAATCCAAGAAACAGTACTTTTAATCTCATATTTCAATCTTCTAAAGCACCAAGAAGAAAGTTTTTGGGAGCACACCATTATGCGGAATCTGGTAGAGGTAACAAACTGGATTGTAGAATAATTTGTGACTAGTTTTCTGTTCAAAAGTATACAACATTGAATTAGACAAGGATTATCATGGGAGAAATTATTAAAACATCACAAAATATTTACAGGTGTAAGACTGGTGTCAAAACAGTTTATATTATCCGTAAGTTTTGCACAAGGACTTGTTTTTTTGTAAGTGAGACGAGGTCTTTCCGTCATATTCTTTCCCATGTTTTCTATCTCGCTAATGTTGATGCTTTCTGAAATCCAAAGGTCGTTATTCGTTAGAGTAACCAAGTGGTCATTCGTCAACATTACAAGGTCCACGGTCTCACCATCCCCTGGAAATTGATAGCAAGCCAACCATTGGGTAACTTTCAATGCAATCAAAAAGTTTCAACATAATTTATTTCGCAATAATCATTTACATTCATGATCATCACTGTTCATATCGTAAAACCAATGCTCGTTAAGATGTGATTGTATTAAAGGTGACGCCAGGTATACGAGTTTCTTGCCAGAGCCCTTCTCTTTTCGGAACGCTTGCAAAAGAACTGAAATTCACCAAATTGATTGTGAGCTGCAAGCAAACAATTATATTTTTAACCATTTTTACCCAGCTTACACAAGTCTTTGGTGCAAGGGTTATCAATCCGTTCGATTAAGTTTGTAGGTTTTCTTGGTAGCGCAGGAGGGTCATCTGGGTCTGTGTCGGCCAGTATTTGCTCCCACGTCATGACTTTCTCACTCAGCTGCCAACGCCATAAGGCAACTATGATCATGAATTTTATGGACATTTATAACAGTCCAAAAAACAGAAATAAGATACAATTAACAGTGTGTGAACAAATTACATGATTGAAACTCAATGATTGTCTTTGATTTCCGCAGCACTCTCGTATTTCCTGGGATTTCAAACACGGCATCCAACGGTAGTAAAGGCTCGAATGAGTAGTCTCTCGCCCTATAGATCGCATGTAAAGTTATATTGTCATGAGGGGTTGTTGTGAACTCGGTTACACTCTTCGTTGTCGTGTTTGTCACTTCCATCAGCGGAAAGACGCCACTAGAGCTGGAATCACAAACGCAAGGGGTAAATTCAGGAGGGAAAATGTGATGAAAAACAACTCCAGCCTGGTGCTTACTTAATGTATTTCCAGTATAGTTCCTTTTCCAAGTTCTGATGTACTAAATCTGGCTCCTGTACAGCAGAGTCATCAATGCTGTCCACCTCATCGAAAATCACCAAGTACAAATTTTCATAGACCTAAAGTGAAAGTTTAAATTGTTCTATTTGATTTTGTCTACAAATCAAAAGCATTTTTGCATAACTCACGCCAGCTCTTTGACCCCTTCTTTCAGATTTGTAGCCAATCATCAAATACTCTTGAAACACTGGAGTTGTTCTATGCTGATGTACCAAACTGTATGAGTCAAAGTGTTGGGATTCTGAGGTGACAAACATGACTGCAGGAGAAAAATGAGATGTGAAATATGGTGCCCACATTTCAAATTGTAACTGGTCCAAACTTCCGGTTTTAGATGTAGACGTAGCCGTTTAAAGCTTACCCGGTTCGCCAAAGTCAAAAACCGTCAAAGGCGTATCGACTGGCGTCGATGGAGGAGGAGCTGGTGGACACTTTATGATGCCCTCAACATAATTAGTGCTCAGTATTCCTAACCCTATTACAAAAGTTAAAGCTTGCAAGCTTTCTAAATTTAAAAGATTCACCATCTTTCCTTTTAAAATTGGTAATAAGTTTATAGCGAAAAATCCGTCACAGAGTAGCTATAAACTTCCTGAATTCTTTGAACCCAATGAAGAAATAACTTTATTTGATTTTTTTTTATTTAAAAAATTGGTTTGTAGGTTTTCTTCAAGATCACTAGGAGACAAGCACACATAAGCGGTTTTCTTGTAGTTTTTATTCATTGCTTTGAGATGCAGGTGGTTATGGTAGCCGAAAGTGTGTCGTACATCGCAAAATAACTGGATGATCTTTTTTGCCACTTTTGGCTGCCGTTGCACGTATGCGAAATGAAATTCTATATTTGTACCTAATTTAGGTGTGATGAAGATAATGTTGTAATAATATCTATCGGTATCAGCAAATTCTGCTTCGGATGTCAATTTGACCTCAGTTTATTCTCTGTTTCAGCACAACAAAAATTTAGTAATAATTCCAATTGAGGCCTGATAGCTCAGTGGTTACATATCCTCACGAATCTTGCCCCTTAGAACCAATTCGTCATATACGCTGTCGGAAATTCGTACAACACGACCTTTTCGTCTTTCTTCCTCCGTTGACTGTCTAGGTCCATCTCCAAGAGGAGCTGCCCCAACCTCCTCATTGCTATCTGGGGTGTCCAAAGCTGTGACATCTGCAGGTTTATGAATTGTCTCCACGGGAGGTTCATTACTGGCTTGTTGAGGCTCATTGGGTGTTTGCTTAGGTTCTGCAGCAGGTACCTCTGCATTTCTTACAGCAGGAGGAAAGTTTTCCTCTTCGGGTGGTTTATTGGAGTCTCTACCTTTACTACCCCTATCATTTGAAGGGGGGACTGGAGGACGTTCTTCAGAGTTCCTAGCACTCTTCGGTGGGAAAGGTGGTGGTGGGTCATCTGTATCAAACCTCTGATTTATCTCAGCGCAATTACGTATTGGCTGGATTCCAAATGTTTCGAGATTTTCCTCATAACATGGGTGGTAGTTCTTATCCCATTGCATTTGTGAGAATCTTCCTAGATCCAGTAAATCATTGTATATACTCTCGGTCACAAAAGGTCTGTCAGGAATTGTTTCCGGAGTTTTTCTTGGATTTAACGGCGTCACGTCATCAAGAACAGGTGGAGTGGGGCGCTTAGATTGAGGTTCGGATTCTCGTTTTGGAGTAGGTTCTGAATTTTTCTTGGCTTCTGCTGAGGTTGATGGTTCATCTTGGTGTTGTTGATCAAAAATTTGATGATGCACCAAATCGGATTCAGAGTGGGGATTTGACTCGGTTCCATGAATGTCTTTTACCGACGGAGCTTTAGAGCTTCCAGAACCTTTCTTGGAATTATTTCCACTCTTTATTTGCTGAGATTTGGTTTTAGGAATGTGGGGTTTTGAGGATGTGATTGACTTTTTGGAGCCTGAAAGTTATTATGTAATATGTAAGTATGATGTGGTTTCTAGTGTCTGCCAGTGGCACGGTGAAAGCTATTATAATTTACCTCGTAAACTGTCTCCTTTCACATGAGCTTTGGAATTGGTTCTTGAATGGAAAGAGTGATTTCTGGAATTTGCTACCGAACCTTTTCCTTTTATGTGGCTGATTTTTTTTGCGATTGAATCTAACCCTTCCTGTAACTCAGAATTAGGATTTAGTGCGTAGAAATGAGCATCCGATCTATTAGCGTCATCTACAAAATGGCTGTGTTTCCTTGATGTTCTGCCCGAATGCAACTTGGATGATCGAGAATGAAGCCCGAGTTTTGAGTCAGTTTGTGTGCCTTTTCTACTGGAAGGGCTACTTGATGGCTTACTGCCACCTGAATTCTTTTTACTTGTACTTGGCCGAGGACTGTCATGTGGTGACTCGGCTTTTGAATCTGCGGTTGTGTTTGCATCTTTGGAGTTTCTCTCTGAATTCGGTTTGGTTTCAGGGCTTTTCTCCTGAGCATCAGAATTCCTGGATGAATTAGGAGTACTTGGATCTTCTGGTTTTGGGGCATCTTGGTTTTCAGAATTTCTTGCCGAGCCTGGACCATCTTTGTTTTCTGAGTTTCTAGCAGAATTAGGACCGGATTCGGGATTCTTTGCCGAGCCTGGACCATCTTTGTTTTCTGAGTTTCTAGCAGAATTAGGACCGGATTCGGGATTCTTTGGTGAGCCAGGACCATCTTTGTTTTCTGAGTTTCTAGCAGAATTAGGACCGGATTCGGGATTCTTTGGTGAGCCAGGACCGTCTTGATTTTCTGAGTTTCTAGCAGAATTGGGACCGGATTCGGAATTCTTTGGTGAGTCTGGGGTGTCTTGATTTTCTGAGTTTCTAGCAGAATTTGGACCAGATTCGGGATTTTTTGGTGAGCCTGGACCATCTTGGTTTTCAGAGTTTCTAGCAGAATTTGGACCAGATTCGGGATTTTTTGGTGAGCCTGGACCATCTTGGTTTTCAGAGTTCCTAGCTGAATTCGGTTCTGAATTTTTAACTGAACTCGGAGCATCGTTATTGTCAGAATTAGGAGCGCCTTGATTACCGGAATTCCTTGCAGAGTTCGGAGTATCTGGAATTTCCGAATTGGTAGTATCAGGACTAGCTTGATCTTTCGAACCTCTTCCAGTCTCAGGATCCCCTGGTTGTTTTGCATCACCGGTTTGCTCATTTTTAAGACTGTCTCTATTAGCCCCAGGTTCCAAAGGTTGGCCCTGTGAGTCAACTGTTGACGATGGAAGTGTAGGTTGCGCAGATTCTCCAGAACCCCGTGGTGTTTTTTCACTTTCCGCACTCCCATCTTGATTATTTGATGTTTCAGGTTCTGAAGACTGTTTCCGAGATGAAGTTGGATCTTTAGGAGCATTGCCGGTTGAATCCTTTTGCTCTGATGATTTTGAGGGTCGACCAGAACCGGAAGTGCTTGATTCACCTTGCCCACTGCTCTGACATGTATCCTTAGCATTTCTTTTCGCCTGTTCTGCCCTAAGCTGCTCACATCTAGCTTTGCCCTCTGGTGTTTTCCTAAATTTACATTCACATGGGTGAAAATTTTCTGTCCAAACACAATCCAGACATTTTGCTAGAGCCACCAGTTCTTCAAAATTATTTTCTGAAACAAATTGGTCTCCCATTCCTACAACTCAATTCATATAACTAGAAATTAGTTTTCAAAGACGAGTTAAATAAACCTAGTAGTGTAGCACAATATTTAAATTGTGTACAAATTTCTTAAACCCCGCATAAATAATGCATATTAAGTTATACCTTTTCTGCTGCAGCTTGACCGTGAAAATTTTCAGTTATGACTATAAGTTTCAGTAAATACTATGAATTTTGTGTATAACTTGACCAAATCTCATTATTGCATATTATTGTTCCTACTAATTAATTTTAACTATTCATTCCTTCTTCGACACTCCTTCCTTGAATTTTGATGTCACTAAAAATATATCTAATAGAATCATCAGCGATTGATAACTGGGCAAATGATTATAATTCATTTCGATTTCCATGGAAGATGCGTGGGAAGCCGAAGCCATAATTTCATGGAAGAATGGAAACCAGACCCACAACCACTTCACCTCGCCATGTGGTAGCGTTATCGTTTTATGTGTATATTAATGCCTTTTGCCATTGCTCACGTGATACTCAACCAAAATTCATGTTTTTATTACTTTAATTGTATACAGTGTATCCGTATGATTACAACCATCAGTCAACTACCCAAATTCATTCAAGATAAAAGAAAACATCACATATTATTTTGGTAGTGCGTGGGTTGCATGTTGCATTCCCCTGCACAAGTGTTAATAACCCGCTCACGTAACAGTCAGCGTTGCATTTGCCATCTGAGTGTGTGTTTGGCTGACGATATGTCGATGAAAACTCATTTGGTTTCCAGACTGAAGCTCCTGAGAATTCACCTCCTTAAATATGTCCTTCCTACAGAACGGGTTGCATTTGATCAATATCCCTAATGATAAAAACGTGAAACAGCACATCATTATTCATTCTCTGTTACTTTACGTCACCTTCAACCTTTAAAGTTGAAAAATGAATTATAAAGCTGGTCGTGGAACAACAATGCATCATAATAATGACATTGTGTTTCAATCCCTTACGTGAGATCATTGGAGATTTGTTCCAAGTCCATTTGATAAATTCCCGATGATGAAAGATGATCATTGGGAAGATCACTTCTGGAATACTAAACACAGCCTCGAGAGCAACGCCGTACCAAGTCAGATACAAGCCTTGAATTTGTAGCACCAGCAGTACCACACGAATTACCCAAATTCCTCCTCCAAGCAAAAACAGTTTTGAAAACAACGTGAATCTGGATAAAATGCAGTAAAATGTTATCTTGAAACGAGATTTACTACCACATTGAACGTCTGAGATTTTTCTCAGAAAAGGAAAGAAAAATCTTACGACTCCAAATGATCCTTGGTTTGCTTATGGAGAATCGCTTCAGCTTGCTTTCTCAGTTTTGCAATTGTGACGGAGGTCTTGATGAAAACTGCTGCATTAAAAACTACCAGTAATATTATAGGTCCGTGATAATATGGAAGTGTTTTGTAGCTGTACAAAGCACAGGATTCTTTTTGGCAAGTGGGAGCTTTGCTACCATAATCCTGCTCTTGACGATCCGGTAAGGAGCCAACGTAGTAGCTGATACTCACAGCAATTGCAGGAAAGCCAAAAGAAAATACTGCGCTTAAGATAAATCTTTGCGGTGCAACGACTTGCGGTACAGTCGAGCTAAACATAAGGAGAAAGTTGGAAATTCAATTTTGGTTTAGTTGTGAAAGCATGTTTTAAGACGATTCAATACCTAAATGTTCTCCAAAGCCCAAAATTCATGGAAGTCATCCAGCAAAGTGTTGACATGTAAATGAATTTCATTGTAAAATCCAAAACTCCACATCCCTCAGAATTGGACACAACATCAAGGATAAGCACAACTGAGTTGATGTTGACAAGAAACATGGAGATGAGGTAGCTTGTGAGTATCCAGCCATGAACATTCTTTTGGATCACGCATGAGTTTACAACAGCAGCACTCACAAGAAGAGGGCACGTGCTGAACCAGATTGCAGCCAAAAAGTACGCTTTCGGGACACCCTTTTCCTGCAAATTAATTATGACAAAGTGAACTTTTTTATGCGAATTTGTAAATTGGATGTAGAAAAACAACTCTTACTGTAATATATATCAATGGGATTATGATTGCGAAAGGAAAACTTTTTCGTTGCATACAAAATTCACGTGTCCTTGGTCTAATCAAAATGTTTTCCCAAAGGTTCAAAAACCCCTTCTCTAAACTTCA
>JAQGAP010003515.1:0-12252 GCA_034697805.1 Orchesella bifasciata | reverse complement strand
CAAATATTGAAATGAAAATATTACTTTTAACCAAGTCAGTACGTAATAGGTTGGCTGTTTTATCTAATCATATTGTAAGTCTAAAGCTCTGTTTTTCAAAACAAGACCAAACGTAGCGTGTTCTGTTATTCAATTCACAATGGATCGCCAGAGCCATTGTAAAACCAAACGGGAAGGAGGTAATAGGGAACAATAGCGAGCTATATAAAATGGGTGCGTATATATTTCCAGAATTAGAGCGCATTTATAATTTTGATAAATTCGCAACAGACGTGCTAATTTGAAATTTGATGAATTTACAAGTTTTCAGTAGGCACCCTTTTATACTTCAGTTATTCCTTTGAGTAAAAAAGTCGAATACGTGACATTATGCAAAAAGGAACAAAATATATAAAGATGGGGGAAACTGAAAGTCATTTGCAGTTGAGATGAAACGTCAAGGCAGCTCACTTCCTTTATCCCAATAAACATAACAACAAAGACAAATGAGGAGGAAAACCAAGTTGTGCTCTAATAATGACATAAGAAAAGCATTTCATCCTACAAGAAACAAAGTACCCATCAAATTGAGAATAACACGGGCATTAAGAGGTTATACACTGCAAATTTGCAACAAAAATGACGTGATATTCCTCATAATGACATTATGCAAAAAACAGGCCAAAGAACATACGCAAAGTAAAGACGCATTCTTATAGCGGAATCATCGTTTAATCTTGACTTTATTCATGAACATACTTGTTCAACTTGAGCCTGGGCTCTCATTCCTAAAATGAAATTTTCGGTTTTAAATAACCCATTCTTGAAATAGAGAGGGATTTTCATGACTCTGGAAAAGAACCGTCACATCACGAGTCACAGATCTCACACAGTTAGTAGAGAACAAGAGCAAACAAGACGCGAGCAAAGTCCCCTCTCTCCATTCAAACACGAGTACAAAACGATAAACAAAGTTAATACGAGTATGGCATTTGAAAAGGATACAGATCCTGCTCTAACCGTGCTTTAGCTCCTACGCAAAATGCAGATATTTTGGAATGCTTAATGTTGGTTTGGCGCTCTATCATTATCTGGATTCTTACGCGAAGAAACCACACGGTTTTATTATATATGGTCTATGAGTTTAATCCATGTACACATGGTTTTGGAAACGTTATAGAACTGTTTTAAACGGATACATGGATTTCATGCTTCGAAGCCTTCTATAAAGCTACTTTTCACTGCCATTTCGTTTGAATGTTTTTATTGCCGATTTTTGGTGGTGAGAGCAAAAAACACATGAAAATTTGCTAGGCAATGTTAAGCACATCATCCACTCAAAAATAAGTTAGCTTTATTCATATCTCAATGACAATGGATTTTGATAATGATGAAAGTGGATTTAGGTCTAATAAGTACGGAGCCTTAGAATTCAATGTGTGGGTGGTTTAAACAAATTTCTCAGTTGACAATTAAAACATGGATTATTCACAGTTTCAAAGCAAATGTTAATCTTTTAGTTAGAGCTGTGCCAGCCTTGGGTTTTATTTGTGGGGATCAGGTATCTGACGACGATGAGTGCAAGTTGGTGAGACTAGAATGAAATGATCCTGTAGCATTATCATATTATAGCTTACTACCCATTTGTGTCAAATTTTTGGTTCTAGTCATCAGGTTTAGCAGCTATAACGAAACGTATCTATTCCCATGGTTATTCGGTTTTAGAAGGGCACACGGAGTACCGAAAAACGAACTTGTTAGCAGTAAATCGAATGTGCAACGTACTCCTAATTTGGCTGGACAGACTACGGTCATTACAGGAATACATATTTGAACAAGGGAACAAATCCCATTCACCTAAAAACCATCTTAACTCTCTGCTCCGTGGTCAATTTGAAAGCATGGAAATGACTGGAATATGCAGCATGTAGGAAGGCGGACAAAAACCATATTACCAAAAGTAATCGTCATGAGGTCCACTGGATTATATTGTCTTCACTGCTCGTCCCATCATGTCGTTACGGATGGACCGAGTAATATTTAACGAGCGTAGGTACGCCAAACTTGTAATAACATTGGCAAGAATCCATCCAAGTTTGCACACAAGTCAAGAAATTGTACAATACAATCGGTGGGGGATCTTGGGAAAGTCGTTCTTGGTAAAAGCAAATTTTCGTAATGATCGTCAATTTCGCCAGAAACGAGCGGTTGATTGGCACACTTGTCTGTACTGCTGAAGACACTCTACATTCCATAATTAGGTCCAACATTCCAAGGTTGCGAGCAAAAATATCGGATGACATTATTGCTCAATGCAAGTTTCCCTCACGCAGTTTCCCAGGTTTCATAACATTTTTAAGCAATATTTAAATGATTGGTGTGGCTATAAAATGAAGCCAAAAAGCTAGGAATCAACATGTTTTATGTGCGGACCATCGATATTTCAATAAATGTCAATTTTATTTGCATCAATCAAACAACCCGGTACATTAACATTAACAATACATTGCAGTAGTAAATAATGTGACTGAGCAAATACGTAAAAACTCGTTTACAAAGCAGCATCAAACGAACTGTTCCAGTGGTGTCCATAAGCTAGACACCGAGACTTGCTTTAACTATTGAAGGCGATTGGGTACAAAAGTGAAAATATCCTCATAAATATGGGTGAGTGCATGCATGGATAGCTGAGGAAACAAAGGTTCAGGGAGATCATTGGATAGGCCGGTGTTGATAAAAAGATAAACAGAAAACCGTAAAGTTCTGTAAACACGCGGTGTATATCAGATTTAGGAGTATATTATCACTTCATCCCTATACAGACTTGCATGCACACCATATGAAATAAATGATGGATTTGATGCAATTAGATAACTAGCTCGGACAGGGAAACCCATAAACATAAATTCTTTGTGTGAGTAGGTGTAAAACTGGGGATGAATCCATTACGTATTTATGAACGCTACAAACATACCATTGATTATATAAAGTTCCTTTTACTACACGGTGTAGCAAGTAAAATGATATGAAATGGCTTCTTTACTTAAAGCACATCATCCTATTACTCTGTTTCACAGAATTAGCAAAAATGAAGTCTACAGTCGGAATTTTCGTAGTCGCCATGCTCGCTGCATTCGCCATCAAGGCAGCCCACTCCATGCCCCCACAATGCAGTCCTGACGCTCTGGAAGACACGGACAATCCAAAAATTCGTCAAATATGTGAATTCCTCCGGAATTATGCAGCTGCAGTTGAAGAGTATCAGAAAGGTTTGTAATCATTCCATTCATTCTCTAGTTTTTTACTTAACGCAATAAAATAAAAGTATGAAATGTTCCAATCACAAAATATCCGATTGCATCCATGATTCAAGGAATGCCTACGAAATCCAATACATATGTCTATTTATAGCATGACCACATATATGCTTTCCTATTTCCTAAAAATGATTGTCTTGGGGCTAATGAACCGACCAGAAATCATTTCCTGAACATAATGATGCAGTTGTACTCAAACTTACAACGTCCTTCACCATATTTGATATTAGACATCCTATTCACGTCCTTTTAGAGTAGGTAATTCATCCAATCCGACATAACCAGTGAGAGAAAGAAAGGAATATCCTCTGAGACTTGAATCTAGCAAACCAGTATGAACATTATGCATCCCTAAAAGGTTATCCCAACTTAAAAAATAGACCATGGGGAACAGTGGATACACAATCACCCATAACCCCTTTCCATTTCAATGTAATCGATTTATCCTCTCAGACTGCTATACTTATAGAAATATACATGTATGGGGCAAGGTGAAAATGCAGAAAGGCCACAGGTTGTGCTGTACCGTATACACTAACTTTCACTTTCACAGTTGATAGTTGCTTACATCATATCATAGATTCGTTTTTGGATTTCATGATGAGATTTGACAATCAATGATTTTTTCTGGGGAAATCTACGTGTCTGTACGTGCAACCTAGTTTAGAGCCGTAGAATCAAGTCTAGAGATTCCATAACGAAAGAAATTGATCTTATCGTTTATAACGAGGAGCTAGTAAACGTGTATGAATGAGCGGATAGAAATGAGAGAAAAAGAGAAGCATTAACAAAGTAAGTGTTGTCAAAAAGGTATTCTTGCACGTGACAGGATTAAGATGCAAAGAACATTGCTAACGGTGAGGAAAACTCTTGTACAAAAAAGCGATTAGGTCTTCCTGTAAGAGTTTCATAACGATGGCAAGTGTCTCACTGAGCTGTAATGCTATGCTAGGACGATTAAACCGTGAGATGCATCTTGAGGCGAAAGCCACTCAAACTCAGCAGAGGGTTGTATGACTTCGACGACGAGCCCATGTTAGCCCTAATGTTCGTGGGAGATTTACAATAGCTTGTATTAAAAAAAGTAGGTGAGAAAATGGTGGTGAAAGCCACCGCTAAAGTGCAGGGAAGCATGCAATCTTAGCGTTTCCTTCCAACTTGTCGTGAATGACGTTAGCTAAAATGAAGGGAGGAGAGAACCAATACAAAATGAAATTTAATACTTAAATGATACATCAAGCGAGTCAGAATTACAACTTACAACCCACACAAAAACCATTGAATGAGTAAGGCAGCAAGATATTTGTGTGATGTTGTTGCCAGCTCCGAGCTATAAAAGTAAATAAATACACGATGCAAAGGAATAATTAGGTATCAATGTTGATTCTTCCACAGGAATGACTGGAGGACCTCACTTCCCATTCGGTCTCATTGACAATGGCGTGAAGCGGCAAGATGTTGATCACGTCTTCTTGCGTTTTGGACGACGTCGTTAGGCTCTGACTGTTGCTGCTATTTAAGTTTCCTTCGAATTGAAATACTAATATGATATTATATGATACATATTACAATGAAAAAATGAAACGTACCATTCAAGCTTATCAGTTTTTGAAAAGTTAAAATACAAAACAATTTTTATGTACGTTGACAATGGTAACAACGGTTATGATAACATTTTGGTGATACAAGGTTAACATCTGAGTTGAAGCTGTTTACATCTTAGCAGGAATTTGTTTTTTTAAGCGCCACCCTTTCTTTTTTACTTGAATGTAAGTTCAGTTTCGTGTAGCATTAGTTTTGTAATTTAACTTGTTTTTTGTTGCTGTGTAACGCAATTCTTTCATCAAGTAGATTAGTAAGGTAAAAAAAAGTGTTATTATATTTACATGCAAACATTTAAAGAAACGTTAGTGGTTGAAGTTACTTTATGACATTACCAAAAACTACTATGTTTACTATTATAAGCAGACATGCATACTACCTGTTGTTATACTCCATAATTCTATAAATGTTAGAGATCAAAGGAACTATCAATATGGGATTTACCTCTTGAGTTGCTACCTAGAGATAATTTTCGTTTTGACTCCTTGATTTTTTGTATTTGTATTATAAAAACATTAATGTCATAGAAGCACAGAAATATACTTATATACCTACATATAAATATAATTCTAAATACAACAAAAGTTTTGATGACGACGGTTCCATTCGTTGTCATTCCGTTAATTTGTGTAACCAGTGGCCTAGATTACTTTATTTACTGTACTTTTAAGTTTGTAAATGCTGCACATTTTCCTTTTTTAAGCATACTTACTGGCACCGTAGTACTGCACAGTATGAACTCGCCGTTAGAGCACTAGACTAGCACTTACGTTTAAGGTTGCTATGCACATTTGACCCTCTGGGATAGGTTAACTGCAAACTTATTTTGGGGTAACTTGATAATTTTATTTTTAGCAAACACGCATGCATAAACCGTCATATAATATGCACAAATGTACCTCTCTCGACGCAGAATTGCCTAGCAAAGTTTAGTTGTGTCTTCATTTAGACCGTTGCTAGTTGCAAGCTTGAGCTGTAGAGTAGGTGTGTAAGCCAACTACAATACTAAATATGCTTAGCCCTAAATGATTTGATGTCTGCTTCCATTACAATAACACATAGTAGTAATATCATTGTAAAATGGGCATTTAACGATAACTAATGAACTATATACACATACTTACTCTTAGAACTTTTGCTAGCATGACCTTTTCAACTGTTTTCGCTTTTTCGTTGTAGCCTTACAAGTAAGCACAGAGAATGAGTTCCGCAAAATTGTTATTGTAAAGTCGTGTTCAAAACTAGCAATGATTTTAGCATGTCAGCATCCTGTTTGGTAAAACAACTTTACTTTTCGAGTCTCAACTATTCAGATTCCACCAGAAACAAGTCTTAGCAACATATAATATTCTAAAATGGAATGTTCTGTAAGTGTATTTTTCGACTCACAAAAAAAAAATATTGGAATCTCTGAATGTATTCGACTGGTAAATGGTAGCAGTAAAAATGTGTCTATTTACTCTACACCGTCTTGTTGACTAGTTACAAAAAGCTAGAAGGCTAGATCATCATGTTGTATTAATGCAATGTTTACCACTGGTTACTATAATAAATATTAAAATACAATTTGTCTGCTTGACTGCATATTATTTGAACTGAAATTTTGTAGTTCCGTATCATATACTCGGATCCCAACTGAGCATTCATAAAAGCATTACTCACTTAAAACACATTTGCATATCAGCATATTGGAAACATAACTACCCCTTTAAGATGATAAGAGCAAGAAGAATGTGAAACTGCCTGAAGCTGAGTCACAGAAGAAGTCGAGCCGAGTTGCTGTTTCCAGAGATGGGGATGCATTCTTTGTATTGTATGTTGACTGCGAGGCAAGCAAACCGAATAGTACAAATAAACCATTCAGTGTCTTTGATCTGCAGACTTCTAAATAGGGATAGCAGGAATCCACATGCTTTCTCTCGAACAAATCCTCTAGTCAACGTGAAGAATCTTTGTGCCAACGAAGGCAAACAAATGCGCAAAAATCTCATGGCTCCGGGCATTCTACTCCTACATCTCGAATGGGCGTTATTGACTTAATTGCTGGAAAATGTTGCAAATCTCAAAAGATTTCAACAAGAGCTTCCTAAGCAAACTCCGAACGTGTGTTCAAAACGTGTCACGTTGATGTTTCATATATGTAGGTACAATGTACGACAAATAGTGATGAGCTCAAGAATGTCAGATCAATATGAATGTGGAGTGAATTAATCAGTGATATTCAAACACTGTTGATTGATGTGGCATGTATGCTAGAAGGTGTGGCTATGATTTTGAATAATAATAATAATTATTATTATTATAATTCATATACCATCAGCACCCTATACCAAGGTAGTTTCGCTGATAGGAAACCTAAATGTCCCATATCACTTCGAAGTGGATTAAATCCAGTGGATGAAGAGCTGAGCTTAGACATTAAGTTTGACGTTTTCGTTTGACTGGAAAATATATATTTGTAAGGATAAGCAAAAAGTATTCAACAAATTTCGAGACTGATGAGCCTCCATTTTTCAAATATTAATTTGTAATTCACATTATATAAAGCGAATGGCACAAGCCTGAGGACATAAAATTTTCAGATTCTTAAGTGAAAGTACCGTCCCACTATGAAATACGCTAAATAATTCCCTAGATGCTTGCCGAATTCATGTTAATGCATCATTGAACAACCTATTGAAGTTTGATCATATCATAGAGTTATATAGCTGTAATATAGTTAAACGAATAATGATAGCAAATGACTGACTGGTTTTGAAAATCTATCAATGCCTAACGCCTCCAAACTTCACATATAGCCAGTGGTTTCTTCTCCAAGCCAAAATTGAGAAGGTCTGTTTCCTCCTGTAGGTAGGATTTTGGAGCCAACGTTGGGGTTAAAACTACTCCAACCACACCTACCGTTGGACAACCTGCTCCGGCTCATCGTCAGTGGAATGGGTTTGTTTTTACATTAGGGCAAAAACTGTCATTTGTTAAAAGAAACCCAATAACTCTTTTAATAATATATTGGTGCTACAATCTCTAATTACACTCCGGTCTCAAATTGGACTAACTGGGTAAACTCCTACCGCAATCACACAATCCACCCAAGAATGCTAGCACTGGTGTTATGAAGGTTGCTGCCCCGCGCACTGCTGTGAATAACGCGGATGGAAAAGTAGGTACCGGTACAGTTTTAAAAATAATTTGAAATAATGAAGCTGCGACCATGAAAACGAATTCAAATGATGCCCCAGTCGAGAAAGTTCGCGAACACATTCAACGCACTCCTATCAATGTCAAATTGCGATTGCGTCAGACAGCGGGGACAAGCAACTGAATGTGCAACTGTTAAGGATGGAAGCTCAGATTTTAAAAATCAGTAGATTGGTTATTGAAGTCGCTTGCAGAATAAAAGTGACCTTTTGCTGTTTGAATTTAAAAGTTTATGACTTACTATATTTTTTATTGCACGGTTATGATTGTACGGGATGGCTCTTTTAATGATATCAAACGTGTAGTAAACGGTTAAGATTATTGATGTCCAGTTTAGAACAAACTTGCTTTTAAATCTGTTACTTTATTAAATTATTTGCAGCAAGGCTCGCGTACATCATTCTTTTCATTAATAAAATCATCTAATATTACATTACTTTTCTGACTTCAAAATACTCAATTTTATCCAACTATTTAGACCGATTTTCGACAAATCATAAGTATATTCACAACAATCTGCTAATCTTACCAGCATGCTTTACTCAGGCAAAGGCGTCCCTGGATTGGATGATGTGAAGCTGGCATTGCATCATTAAAGTGTTACTGAAAGATTGTTGGTATTAGAACGTGGGAACCAGATTATTTCCTCTTAGCTTCTCAATGAATATAATTTGTCTTGTGATGATATTCGTGATGTACAGTTTTCTAGTTGAAGAGAACCCTGCTCAGGTACGCCATTGCATTTGCTGATACAGCCGTTAGACTGCTCCTTTAGTGACATAATATTGCATTAAATAAATATTTGTAACCTAGTGTACACATAAGTTAGATGAGCTATACAATTATTATATAAAACTAAATGACCCCTATATACACACAACATATATTCAGTGATACTGCTGGAGCTAATCATTTGTCTTTAAATTACACATACATTTTGCATTCTCAGTAAAACATCAAATAATTTATACTTAACTCTAAAGTTCGCACCAAACTTCACTCTTTAGGGTCCACTATTGTCAGGAAATCCATCAAAATCAGGACATTTGCTTTGTATACATAATACAGAATAAAATTTGACCTTGTAACTAAAATCCTACAACCTGGAATATGAAAAGTCTACGTTTGTGTTAGCACGCTAACAATAAGAATAGTAATAACTATTGGTCATTACCCGTTAATGCCATTGGTGAGATTGGGTGCTCTGAACTATCGACAGTTGGTTAAGCTTTACGCTACACAAAAGTCCGGCAACAGAAAGCAACTAAGGTAATGCGTATACGGACGTATTATATGGACAAATTTACAAAATGAACCCGAAGCAGCAAGTAACAACTCTTAAAATCATGGTTCAAAAGTCTTTTTTAGCAAATCATTCGTACGTTCGCACGGAAGTATTTTTTTTACTACAAACTAAGGAATCTCCTTAAGTATTAAGTATTGCATTCATAGAGTTTTACGTGATGGCGACGATGTGATGACTGGGACAGTCAAATATAATTTACTGGAAGTTACGCAGACTATATCTGTATCTACGTATGACACAACAACATTAATATAAATATACGCACATTGAAATTATTTTCGTCTTTCGTGTTTTACTTGACGTTGAGATTGAGCAACCGGAAATGACTTGTTATTGCTTTTGAAAAAGTTTTTTTTTTGAGGAAATTTCGAATTTTTGGCATTCAAACACCGCCACCAGAAAGCTGTATATTGGTGCATTGATTGAGTTCGTTAGCGAGTGCCGTTCAGTTTTAGTCTTTCTGTTAAAGTTAGTACGTATATAGGAGTGAATGGAATATTGTGTTAGTTAGTACTTATGCGCCACACAAGGATTACTAAATCGTCTTTTAAGAGAGCGCCTGTGGGCACATCCAGAATTTGAATTGCTATTACAATCCGAGTTGAACAATGCCCATAGAAATGAATTAGCTACATTAAACACCGGGCTTGGTCAAGAGCCCATCTGGGTTTCATCTGGAATGGATGACGGATGGACAATTAGAACAACGTCTCCTCCAACGTTGATTAGGCACTGTCCCTGTTGAAGCATGAAAACATGGAAAATATAAGTTTTCCAGTGACAAATTGAAATATTGGTGAATTTTTCAGAGTGCGCATGAAAGTCATGAACCTGATTTTTATGAGGATTGTGAAGAAGAGCCAACTCTGTCATAAAGTAGGACACCATTGCATTTCCTCCGAGAGCAGCTACATGGGCTCGAACGATGGCAAGTACTTCAGCAACAAAATTGTGGACGAAGCCGCTAAGACCACCATTCTGTAATATAGTATAATATAATATAACATGCGCATGGACCAGTGCTTCAGGTTTACAACTAAGAATAATAACTTTACTGCTGGACCATTTACCTCACGTATGCTTGTAGTTTCCCGTATGAAGAAGAAGTTGAGATTACCGAGGTACTTCTCAATCCTAGCACCAGGTATGTAAGCCAGCGGGGTTATTTCGACTATAAATTTTGGTCTCGGAATATACTGTGGTCCCTATTTTAATATGAACATCGGTTAATATTCTTGCATTTACAAATGTGACGTTGGTTTGAACTATAGGTTCGTGACGACAGAACATTCAGTGATTAAACGGTGGCTTGCTGACGTACTAAACCTCTAGTGAATTCCTTGCTAAGCATTGCAAAGCTATGTACACTATAATTATTCTACATATCGAAAGCATCAATAATTTTTGCAACAATAGCTGTCATCCTCATATATTTAAAAATATTAAGGTTCATTATATATTATCGAGTTTGTAAAATATCAAGGATTAGTTACAAGCTAATTGTTAACTCTGAGTTAGGCAATTAACTAGCTACAAACTTAAAACTAATAATAGTAATAATACTGTTTCAAAGTCAGTTTGTTAGCAAGCTAGTGAGAATAAAAATGTATCTAGTTTCATGCATGAACGAAACTTACTGCCCTACCGGTTTAGGTATCACTTTAGAGCTCGAACTGGAACGAGAAAATGGAGGGGGATGACTATGAGTGCCACCACGAAAGCTGTAATTAACACCATGACCAGGAGGAATAGAGCTTGAACTAGAAGCAAGGTTTCCAGAAACACTTTTCGGTTGCTGAGGAGGAACAGAAGGAGTTGCAGAACCACTACCATTTGCCTTTTTTTGCATTTTATAATTCATACGCATTATTCTCAAGGTACGATAGTTATGCAAAGCAGCTGTCCTATTGCGCAAGCTTCATAATGACGGTTACTTACATGCCCACAGCAGTTTGTACCCGAATGACCACAACCATGAGAAAGTGGGCTCGAAGATATTGCATAATGTCGAGCAGCAGTGGAATTATTTGTTTGCCCTACCGCAGGAACTAATATCCCTAGTGGAGGAGGTGTGATCCGTGGGACGTCACGAATGACCCCATCACTAGCAGCTGCAGATGTCTCCGCCGGTCTGGTTCTGGGCAACGATCCCTGAGCCGAATTGTTGCTACTGCTACCACCATCTTCTTCCAAAGGAAACATCAGTTCGGCTTCATCTTCAAAAACAAATCATGTAACATCTCGAAATCTGAAACATTTTATTTACTCAAGCTTTATATTTTTAATACTACCTTTAGCTACGGTAAGAATCGAACCAGATTTCAGATTAGCTGCTTTCTCCGCTGCAGCCACTTTCACCGGATCCACCATACCTAAAGCTAAGCCTTTATTGAAACAGATACTCCGATTATATTCAAGTGTCGCCCCAATAAATACATATTAACTCATTTAAACTCAAATGTTAAGCTAACCAATTATAGCTATCTGCATCTCATCCGGTTCCGGAAGCTCTACTCTGAACGACAAATTCGTCAGCACACAAGGCATCATCTTACGCAGTTTGAAGGAGACAGCCTAATGAGATCAAAATATCAGTAATGTGTTTAGTTTTTTAATAAATTCAGAAATTTTTCAATGCTTGAATGAATGCCAAATTGGGACACAAACTCGAATTAATCGCTCAAAGTATGCGGTGAACTGGCGCAAAGACAAAGTAGGAATACGGCATCTCCAAACTTGAGTGAACATTTGTTGACTAGTCACGTGATGTTCTTCATAGCCATGCAAATAGTCAATGTTATTCATCAAGAAGCCAATTGTTGGATGAGGATCAATGAGCATAGATATTAT
>JAQGAP010003514.1:0-12252 GCA_034697805.1 Orchesella bifasciata | reverse complement strand
AAGCTGCAGGAACTCGCTGTTGATCTCCCATTTATCATTTTGGCTCCTTTCCTTTCAAAAAGGACTACATTATATTAGCCAGATATTATTACGAGTAAGATGTACGGCTGACTGTATTACTTGTCCGGAATTCAAAAAAGAGTTTTAAACTAGTAAAGTGAAAGAGTGAAAGTTTTGTAAGAAAACTTTAGCGTCACAACTCGAGCCGTCCTCCTTATTGAATAATATCAAGCCAGCTAGTACGTATATATTTATAGCTTCTCTCTTCTCCTCTCTGCACTTCCAGTTGAGAGGAGCCTATTAGCAATTCCACAGAGCTTCTTAGGGATCTCCTTAAGTATGACTCTATTACACACTACCCAGATATCACCGCACCACTTCATATGCCGGCAAGCCAAACCGATGAAATACTTAGTCCATAACACAATATTATTATATTATGCTCCCTCCCGTCAAGTGTTACTTTCACCAGTGTTTTGTCAAGCATATTCGTTCCGCTGCTACAACTTTTCATATCATGATCTCATGTATTTATGTCATGTACATTCATATATAGCTTCACAATTTGTTTTTTCTCTTCGACTTTTTCCTCCCCGGAACGGCATTTGTCCTTGTTCGCAATATTACAAGTGATTCACAATGGAATAAGCGGGGAAACCCAATTCATAATATGATGGTATATAAATATAACGACGCTCAAACTTATCATGATGGGGTACCCTTCGCTGGTGCTCCTACCCTCCTTTTTGGAAGTCAGCGAGTGTGAGATGGAGTTGAAAGATATAGGGACGGGACAAGTCCCAAAAGAATGGAAAAGTAAAAGTTCACACTTGAAGCCCCTTTCTCTTCTTCTCCCTTACCTTTTTCTTGTTCCTCAGAACAAAACTGGCCGGGAGTGGACGCCAGAGTTTGGAGTATAGAAACATGAAAATAAGTCCTCGTAATATGTTAGCGTATTAGAAGAGTAGGTTCCGGAAACAGGAGCAAGTTTAAGACATAAGGAAGCCTGTGTTTAATACAATGATGATGTCGTTTCCTCTCCGACTTTTTCTTGTGGCCCAAGAGAGGAAAAAAGTGGGAGAGTTGGACTTTTTGGAAAGTTAGAAGAGAGGGAAAGGCATAGGTAGGAGCAAATAACCAGTTAATAATATTCAAGAATGTGAAAAGTAGTGGGAGATGGTCCGAAAGAATTTGGGAGAGAGTGAGGAGAGGAGAAGTAGCAAGATTATTACGTGAATGGTCTCTACCAACACAATGGAAAGGGTACTTGTAGTACCTGAGGACTTAACTAGTTGTTGGAAGAAGAAGAAGTAAGTATGTGTTCGTGCAGTTTAGTTCCCACCTAGCCACAACTTGTAGACAGCTTCAGTAGAGTGGAGTCGTGGAGTTGGATGCCCAAGAAAAAGTGAATAGAAGGGAGAAGCAGCACAGAGAATGGAAAAAGAAGTGTAATAGACCTATACTCTCCACAACAATATTTCATTAAACTTTTCTTCGACTCACTATCAGATGTTTCACCAAGTTGCTACACAAGTTCCCTTTATATATTTGAGGAGAACTCTCTCTGAAGCAAAGTTGCAAGGAGTCAAGACAGGGAAAAGGAGAACAAGAGGAAATGGGAAAAGAGTTGTGAGCAACGTTATTTTGAGAGGAGCACATTGGAGAAAAATGGATTAAGCAAAGCATGAATGAGATAAAAGTCAGAGTGAGAGCTGATGTCAGCATATTTTCACTTCCCAGTCAAAACTTGTCATTTCTCACTGCTCCCTCAAGAAACTTTAGGTGTAAATATATATTATATTTTGTGATAACCTCTTTGTCTCCCAGCTACATAATATTCCTTTAGACCCGTAACGAACGAGGGATTCAACTGCAAGAGGTAATTTTTCTCCTTCGACGAACTACTAATTCCTGTAGAAATGCAATTTCATCCATTTTACCCGTAACCCAAATGTTCTTTTTATGGAGGGAACACTCATCTTGTTCATCACTCGGCCTCATCTCATTGTATCACATCCTATGCACATTTCACGCTCGCATTCCTCGTACTCCAGTAATAATAAAAATAATCATAATAATCACTCTCCCTCAATGTGACTCTTTGAGAGAAGGGAAGATAATGCAAAAATGGGGTGATGTGGTGTGGCTCTATTTTCTGGAAAGGTTCTATGCCTTCGCATTTACACATTTCCCATATAGTTGTCGGATTGTGTAAGCCATTCAACAACTCTTGTATTCAAGAGCGAGGAAAAAGCAAGAGAAAGGCTTAAATTGTGCGTGTGTTCATGACGCTTTCTTTATTTCATCCATTCAGTAGCTAGCACAAGACTCATCCTGCTCTATTGTATCTTCTTCTGTTGTCGTTGTCTCGCAATAAAAAACGGGATAGGAAAACTCACCTTTAAGAAAAGCTTTCCCGTCATCATCATCTTGATGTTGATGGTACATAACCATATTACGGAGCACTGAGCTTCTGCTACCTTTTCACTTTCTCATGCTTTCTTTTTGGTTTCTCCCATAATCAGGGTAACAACATCGTGAGAGTAAGTAAGAGCAGATGCTTTGGAAACCTTTTCTTTCTCCGAGACAGGACAACACACAACCATCACACTTTTATTCTACTGTCCTACTTTCTCTCCTCCGTGAGCATTGATGGTGTGTTGTTATATCCCTGCCTAAATTTGTTGTTCTGTCCTCAAATGGTCGTCACGGTCGGTCTCTCAAGTGCTGTCTGTGGGAATAAGGAAACGACAGATTTGGACAGGAGATGTGGATGCGATACAAATACAACTAGCACGATATACACTTTTCTTTTGGGTAAAAAATATACATGTTCGACTCACCAAAACGATCAACAGCAATTTCTGTTTTGTCTGTAATCTGCTCCACTTATTTGAAAGAAATGGGAATGGCATGAACATGAATGGTAAAAATACATTGGGAAAAGGCTATTACACAAAAAAAGATAGACAGACATCATTTCAAGTCACTCAATACTCTTTCTAGATAAACCTCTGACAGAGCGAGAGAGAAGGAGCATAGTTTTTTTTCCAAGAGTGCAATAAAATCTGGAATGTTAGGAAGGATACGATACGACAGTTTTTTTAAAAGTGAAAGCATAACACAAAGTTTCTTAAAGGGTAGGAGGCTGTTGCTATTTTTTGACGACGACTTTACTTCGTTTCCATCCACCATTATGTTATTCTCGTTCACTTATTGGAAGAGCTTCTTCTCCCAGTTGAAAATTCGATAAAGGATCAAAAGATATGGGATCAAAACTTTCACAATGATCTAAAGTAAAAGTACGAGGGAAACTGACAACGTTAGTAGTTGTATCAGTTATGCACGCTCTAAAATTTATAGAGAGATAAGTTCTTTGTTGAGTGATCGAATAAAAAAGGAGGCTAGACTAGGGCAGTAGGGAAGTATAGCTACTCAGCCTACAAAAAAAGGAGAAGGTTGTCATTGTCATTATAGCTCTCTCAATCGCCTTACTGATCTTCCTGGCTCCTGGAATATGACTGATATTTAAATGTGTATTTTTCTTTATCAACATTTCGGAGAAAGTGGACAAAAGTGCTTTCATCACAAATGCATTTTTTGTCTCTGTTTTGTGTCCACCATTATGGTAGCTGTTGCTTCAGCATTATTTTTTCTCCACTTTTTTTACGAGCGAAAAAGTCTAAAGTGAAAAAATAGAAATCACTGTCTCCCGTTATGACGCTCTCTGTATTTCTCACACTACAACAACTGAATGTATACATTACACGGGAAAAGCTGTGGTGGCAACAGAGGCGGAAACACAAATCTTGGACGCAGTCAACCACCATAATCCTGTCTGTTAACGAAAATCTCACTGAAGCTCTCTCTCCCGGAATCCTGTGTGCAGAGAGTATATGTACATCTGTATAAATAATACGGTTTTTTGTTAGTCTCGTTTTGGATGACAAAAAATTCTTTTACGTATCGCTCACACTCTAGTTAAATCTTCCACAATCATTTTTTCTTTCATATTCGGGAAAATACCACAATGCATTTACTCCTTGATCCAATAGAATGATATCAAGTGAAAGCAAAATATTTTGTTCTGAGGAGAAAGTATAAATGGATGTGTGTTTTATATTAAATTGCTTCAACAACGCCGATAGCAACTATCTCTTTTGAAGAAAGCAAGCAGAGTGTGTGGATGGGTTCATGTTGATTTTGTGAAACGATTGAAAAGCTTCATGTTGGTGAAAAGATCCATAAAAATCCGATTTTCTTTACTTTTCTCCTTTTCTTTTCAGCGCAAGTAACAGAGATAGAAATTGCAAGAGAAAAAGATGTGTGGTTATGTTACAAATGTACACATTTCTCACCTGTGATATTTCCCCCTTTTATCTCCATTTTCGGAACCGATATATCTTGGAGAAAAGATGTGATCAAGTGTTGCCATTGCCATGCAAAGCACAAGTGACTGTCAGGAAGCAAAAATCGGGAAAAAAAACCATCACCATCTTTGCGTGGTGGTGAAAATGGCTGGTTTTCCCCTCACCTTTTTTCATTTCCTGCTGGCTCCCCATCCTTGTATCAGATTGACAGAGAAAGTTGGTTTACTGAAAAGCGGAAGAATGTTATTTTTTCGCGGTGAGGAGCAAAATGTGTGATAGCAGCACGAATGACAAGGACAACCAGAGAAAAGAAATGATGATGATGAAAGGCTCAGTGTTTATGGAACAGCAAATCGAGAATAAATATCGTGAAATGATCATCATACTGTTATGAAAGGAGAGTGATGTATGGGCTACATTTCTTCTAGAGAATTTTTTTTGCTAATATATAAAACTATGGATAATAATAGCATATATGTATGTGCTAGTTACCCATTGCCCATTATTTATTTTCTTTTAGAGCTGAGGAGTAGCGACCACGGAAGAAAAAGCATTTCTAATCCAACTACGACGAGAAATGTCACTTTGCGACAAATCTATCCATTCAACGAAAAGTGTTCATGAGAAAAGCCCAGGGGGAGTGCTGCTAATGGATGAGTGTAGAAGGGGCGAGCTCCACAGGGTGTATATCAGCAACAGTTCTAAATTGCACATAAGTATATATCATCTTCATATATTGTTATGAGATGGGCCATAAGGAGAAGTCAACGCCACTTTCTCATTGTATTCAAAACAAGTTAAAACTGGGTGTAAGTCAAGTGTTCCTATTTCTTTTAAATCTGGGTTACGTAACATTATATATTAAAAATATATAGGAAGAAAGTGTATCATCTCCTTTTCCTTAATGCTTTCTAACCCGACTCTGCTATTGGGTTTAAGTTGCTTATGTGTAATATAACGTAAGTGAGCGTAGAAAAGGGAGAGGAAGGGCAGGCCTAAGTAGCTTTTTTAAAAAGAAAAAAAACCCTTTCTTTCTTCAATCCCCTTCTTCACTCAATCACTATCAAAAAGTGGCCATCTCCGTTCCCTCTTATTTTTCCTTTGGTTCCTTAAAAAAAGCGAGTCTTTTTCTAAGCTGCTTCTTCTCTTCTCTCCTTTCTAGTTGGGAAGATGAGCTGCTGCTGTGTGGAAAAGGAGGAAGCACTCTTTTTATGAAGGTGACGAACTGAAATGTACACCATATCACGGCAATAAAGTCTTTTCTCTGCGGTAAAGCAAAGAAAACTATATATAGAAATATATAGGCATTACATTACCCCTCCACTTGTGCTTGCTTTGCTTTGGTGTTTTTAGGGCTATACAAGAATGTATACATTTTCCATCTCAAAAGCTTTCTCTTCCTGAAACGGATGTGAGGAAAGTAGTGCTAAAGCTTTCTTTTTCCACTCTCTTTTTTCTCCAGCTTTCTCCTCTCCTCGTCTGAGCCTTTATTTTGTTACAACATTATATGCCGAATGTAACAGGTGTGGGAAACGGTGTTCTGAGATTAGAACATAAATACTCCTTCAGCCCATCTTCTGTCTTGCTTTCTCTCGGTTTCTATTTGCTTGCGTGCGTTTGCTTCCGTTTACTTTTTACTTTGGAATGTTGTGCTAGCCTTAGTATAGCAAACAAGAATATAGAAGGTTTAACTGGCGTGCAACTCATGCTGCTAGTATGGAAATCCCTGAAATATTGTTAAGGGAAATGGTATATGTCTTCAGAGAGTTGAGTTTCGGTTGGAGGGAAGGTGCTGTAATAATACGAAGCATAAAGTGTCTCATGTATATATATTGTGTATTGGATTGCCTCAACATTTTGAAACAACGTTATTTACATTGGCTCCAGATTTTACATTAAAACAAAAAGGGAAATAATCATGATCAGGATGATGATGTGTGGAAAAAGATGATCCTCCATGGTATGGGATATTCACTCTGTCAATTCATGCATACCAAAGTGAATGAATGAATGCTCGCATTACTGGAGAGAAAGCTTGTTTTTTCAGGGATCCTTCTCCAATATATCTTTGAAGCAAGTGAGTGTTCCCTTCTGTTTTCTCACTGAGAGCAAACACAACCTATCTTTCTGGACACGGTACTTTCGCTCACTCACCCAAACCCAACCACTTTGGTAGCGGTGTGGTGTGAGAAGAAGCTGATTGTGAGTTGAAAATGGAAATAGTGTGTTTCATATGCAGTCCCCATTTATTGGGGCTGAGCTCAGGGCGTCATTAACAGTTACGGCTTAGCAGATCAGCACAGTGAATAAGACACTGTGAAAGGGAGAGAAAGCTCAACCTTTTAACTAAGGCTAATTCGTATGCATAGTATAATGGGCTGACGGAGAACTATAAAAGGGAAAAGATCAACGAGGTTTCCGTGATGTATAATTGTATACACAAGGCAAGCTCGTCTCTCTCTCTCCCTAATCTGGTTCCCTTGTTGGTAGTGTGTGAATGAGTTTCGCAAACTTTCCCTGGATTTGGATAAGAGAGAGAGAAAGTGCAAAATGAGACCAAAAACACACACACGCTATTTGAAATGAATGTGACGATGAAATGAGGAGAGTAAAGAGCAGAGTTGTTTTAGGAGAAAGTAGTCTAATATTGTCACATTTTGTGTACATTCAACAACCATCACCATATAAAGTTGGGAGGGAGAGAAAGAAGAAGGATACATATATTATTGGAGTTTGGTTTCCCTCCTCAAAATCACAATCAGCTCGACGGTCTCTTTGGTCCTCCGGATTTTCTTTGGAGTGGAGGAAGCAGAGTTTACGTTGCGAGATTAAATAGCGGACAATGCAAAGCTTTATGAACCTTTACAATTGCTTGCTTTATTTCCCTTGCACTTTTCACTCGTTAATATCTATTCATTCGGAGGAGCTACGTAGTTGCTATACCTTTTTCCACGGGACAGGATAAATGAAGCTCACGTGAAGAAGAAAAAGGATGGGATGGCGGTGAGATAGATAGATAGATGGAGAATATTCCCATGGTCAGGAATCTGGCCGCAAAGAACCGTACTATTTCGCTGCTCAGCTCATGTGTGTCCTTATATGGATATCTACTTAGGCATTTGTGTAGAAAGTAGAAACTCCTTTATCTTTCATCCGTGATGGGATTGTGTATAGGTTTGTAGCTAGCCTCGCTCACTCTATTATAAACTAGTGCATAAAACGGCTATGATAAATGAGAGGAACGTGGTTTACCGAAATTTCATCCAAATTGCAACCCAAATACCCCTTAGTCAAGAGCAAAATCTGCGTGACTCACCAACTATTTCTTTTTCCTCTTCTCTGCTTTCATTGCTGTCGCTCTGTGCCTACCTTTGCTCTGCCGTGGCATTCATTCCATTTATTTAGTTAGCGAGAAGAGAAGCAGGGATTTTATTATTTTGTTGTTGTTGCTGCTGCTGCGCTTCCCACAGCCACAGGCATTCCTTCTCCTTTCACCCTGTAACTAAGCAAGTAAGCAAGCATACGTCTACGTGCTACTGCCTTCCTTCTATTCATCCAAATTTATACCTGATTGTGAGAGTGGAGAAATACTGGTATATCATTCCGTAAATGCATAATGCTCCTCCTGCCTTGACATGGCGTTAAGAGTTACTACAAAAGAATATGTACGTTTACCGTGGCGAATCTCATTTTTACATTCTTCATTCCCTTATATTCCTTTTCTTAGTCATTTTCCTTTTTCCCACTCGTCTCTCTCTCTCTCTCAGCTATTCTTTTGTGAAGAAAGGAGAAATTCTGTAAGAAAAAATTACTTTCTTTTTTCTCTCTCTCCTGCTTTCTATGCCGTTGGTCGGGGGAATGACGACAAGCATATGTTTTCAGTTAATGTTTTGATAGTTGGGCTTCTTCGAAAAGGAAAACAGCATCATTCACCATATTCTCTCCATCATTGTATCCAGATATGGATGGGCACAACACGTACTTTCCCAGGCGGAACCCTACCACTATAATTCAGCATTGCTCTAACTTTCTTCGAATTTTCATATGGATCTACGTGTATTATGTATGTAGCCGCAGTTGTTCTGTTACCGCTTCCTTGCCCCCGGGAATCAGGGCAGAAGGGAGTAGTAGTCCATATACAGCGGAGACTTCAGATTCCGGTGAAAATACCAACAGATGCAAGGACTTCCATCGGAATTGCGCCAAGAGACATTATTATATTGTTCCCACATGTGGTTTTGCTTTTGTGGTGATGGTCGCACTATTTTGAAAGCGGGATGAGGATATCAATGGTGATGGGAAACAGGATATCCAACATCATCAGTGAAAGCCATTTGTATTTATCCGTACATGGACATTCCAAAAATGTCTAAACACAAATAAAATGTTAAATCCGTGAGCTACTAGAATGTAGCAAAGGAAATTTTTGTGATTTTTGTACAACAATATAATTATTGATTCAGTTCATTCAATTCGTGTTGATTGTGGGTTAGCTCAAAAAGATTCCACCGTTTTATTCCCAAGTGAAAACAGAGTAAAAAATGGGAAGCTATCTCCAATGATTTTCACCATTACACCACCGATCGGATCTGATCTTCCACATTTGTGGGTTTTCCAATAATGTTACGTTGTTTCATTGTGAATCAGAACCAACATACACGTTGGTTATTCTCGCCAAATCCATACAGGAGAAAGTAATGTATCGAATAATGGATAATGTATCTACCAATGCGGTTTGTTGATGGATACGTACAACACATATAGCTTTTTTTTACGTATAAAAGCAGACGTTTTAAACTGCAGGAAAAAGGTGAATATACGAGAAAGAAGGAAATCCGTGTTTCCTATTATAGAAACGCATTCACTCACACAAAATGGAACATAATTTTCGGCTTGAGAGTGGGAATTCCAATTGAGACTTGCTGAAAGAGACTTGCTGGTCCATGCCATTCTTGCATAATACACAAAAAATGCAGCAACACACGACTCCTCACATGCCTTACCTTTTACTTTTTTTTATACTCTTTCACTTTGAATGGAATGCAACGTGCTCTTTTTCCCTTGATGTTCATGCCTTTGAGCTAAAACTACATGGTGGTGGTATGTCTACTTGTGTACAATGTACATCCATGTGTTTGCTTACGATGAACATCATCACATCACGGTCATCATCTGCATGAGAATAGTTATAGCTTTTAGAGTAGCTACATGGGACTCCTTCAGATGCAGTTGGGTTTGGGTTGTTGTACCGATGTATGTTCGCTGCTGACTTCATCTAATGGTCCCTTTCTTCAGCTGCTCAAGGCGATAGCTTTATGCTATTTGGGTGGGTGGCTGGTTTGGAAAGCAGTGAAAAAGTTATAGGGAACGTTAAAGAGCGAGAAACTGGCTGAACTGTGATTTCACGCAATACTATCAACGATACATGCCTTTCACTTCCTTCCTATTTGGATATAAAAACTGTTAGTAGAAAAAATCAGAGGCTGAGGCAAGGTAGGTAGGTTGTGACGGGAGATTCATGGTTTTTAGGCGGATGAATGTAACAAAAGAGAACATAAAAATGTGATACCTTTTTTCCCTTCCTGCTCAATAGCAATAGCCTCAACCCAACCAGGTCGGAATATGGTTGGGGGAAACAGGTCCTTCCAACGGTCACACAGCGTATCTTATTATGCTTAATCAGTCGTTTCAAGTTTCCTTTATATTTTTGGATTATACTGCAACTGGAGTGGCGTACTTTCTCCTTCAGCGGCACCCCTTCTTCTATAGTTCCCAGAATGCGTACTTGTAAACTCCTATTGCCCCTACATAATATCTACTTCTTATAAAATGTTATGAGCCTGATTCAAGGCTACTCTTTACGTGAATGAGCAATGTGCGAGTGTGCTTTCTTTGAAAGAATGTAATAATATTCCTCTCCTCGCTTCCGCCAACATCCATTGCCCCTTGAACGAGAAGAGGCAGTGTGGGAATTGGGAGTAGCCAGTGAAATCGGAGTGCAATGTACTGTGGAAGAAGAAGGGAATAAAGTTATACAAGCTTTAAAAATACATATACAACCCAAACTCAACTGCATTTACAGTTTCTTGGATGTGAATAAACTTTCTCGTAGACTTCCACGTCTTTCTATTTTTACACGACATCAAAAACCTTTTGTGCATCAATATCATCACGGTTTTTTTGTGCTGCTGCAAGCAACAAAGTTTGTGCAACAGCAGTCATAGGCACCTGAGCATTGAATCGAATCGTTACGTTTTAGACGTGTGTAGTATGCTTGTAAAAATGGTAGAGTTGATGATGCTGATGCATTCCCAGTTGATTCTTTCCAGAACCCGTCTTCCGTATCCTTAAGTTTTTCTTGCTCCCAACTCAACCAAACACTTTTCCCCTTTGTTTTGATAATGTCCAGTGGTCTCTCTCAAAATGATGCAAAAAAGTACAACTTTTATTCCCTTGATTTCCACATCTATTTACCTTTGGATAAAAAAACGAGGAGAAGAGGATGATTTTGAAAGGAGCTTTTAGTGTATTCAACATCATTTCCCCAGAAAAGAAAAAAAAAGTTGTCGATTCGTTCAGAATTCTATATCATCAAAGAACCCAAGCGGGTGTCCAGTAGTCTCCACCATATATCGACAATGAGGAATGAAAACGATGGTGATTTTTTCCGGAAAAAGTGATCACGATTCAAGGACTTGAGGGACTAGTACTTTTGCTATTTACGGTGAATGCTTTCCCTTTCTTTCTTCACTTTGTTCAGCCATTCACACATTCACTCACTTCTTCTACTTTCGATCCATTCGATGGGAACAAGTGAGCTGTGCTGTCTTGTATTTGGAAAAAAGAAAAGGATAGTTGATAAAAAAATCGGGGAGAAAAAATAAAACATAATATATAACTTTGTTATTTTATATAACACGTAGTTCCACCACAATTGTCCTTTTATTCTGTTTCCTTCTTCTCGTCCCTTCTGTAGCCACCACCTCACAACGCATCACATCAACTCACACTTTATTCTCTGGCTCCCTCACACACAATTCTCCTTTTATTTCACTTTTTTTATATTGCTTCTGCTAGATTTCTCCCTTTCACACACAAAGATCATTCATATTATTGAATTGAGTTTCCTTGTACATGAGTATAAGTGTTTGTGCATCATGCGTATGAAGAAAGCACCGGAGGATGAGGAGTAATGGTGGATGGTGCGATGTTGCAATGGATATCATGTGAGAAACTGGAGAAGAAAAGAGGAATAATACAAAGAGAAAAGAAAGCACAAAGGGAAAGGATATGGGGAAGAAGGGGAAAGGAAAACAAAAAAAAATGTGGAGAATAATTGTTAGAGTTGTGAGCGGAAAGGACAAGACAAGACAAACCTTTCCTTTTCTTGTACAAATCATTCGGAGTGAAGGGAAGAAGATGAATAAATATATTCTTCCTTTTTGAATTAGACACCATGAAAAAATACCCCTTTTTAAAAATTAACTCGACTCATCGACCTCCTCCACTCAAAGAAATGTGTTCTCCCATTGTTTTACATCTGCTTCCACTTTTATTTAGACTGTAGAATTCGGTATTTCACAACTTAAAACATTCATTCTTAGTCGACAAAACAGACAACAACCATGTATCCTTAGTTTTTATACGCTTTCTTAAACTAACTCGGTTTTTTTACATAATACTTCATAAAATCTGAAATACATTAATTTTTTTGCTGTAAATATACACACGGAGATTGACTGTAAAATTTATACACACATGTTTGACATCGAGGGGGTAATAGTAAAAGCATGGAAGATTGTTTTACGCTTAGCGTATGTATGCAGTACGCACGCACATGACTTACTTATTATATTGTATAGTACCCTTTATCCTTTTCTTC
>JAQGAP010003513.1:0-12252 GCA_034697805.1 Orchesella bifasciata | reverse complement strand
CTCATTACCATTCCTTTATGCATAAACCTCATATTTCCCTACTACAATATGCTAAAATGGAGCAGTGCTCCATTACAATCTCTGTCCCGTAAAAACATTTATTCTCCTTCTAGAGCTAGCTGCTATATGCATGAATTCATTCTTATTTGCTGTCAGAAGTCAACTTAGGCTCAAATTACCAGGTATATAAAAAAACTTCAATGTATTCCATTTCGTTATACAGCACTGAAGTATCTGATTACATGATTACCAGCATTTCTTGGAAAATGACCAATTATAATTGCATCCGCTTGCAGGGGCAAATCTAGTAACAACCTCACTGGAAATCGTATAAAATTCTATTGCGCTGCAGAATGATCACACGGAGAATCTTTTTCAAAGTAGATACACAAACAGCCATACGTAGTATTGTACAGATTTACGTGATGCGTCATTTTTTTTGTTGATTCTTTACTTACATTTTACATAAATTCAATGCCAATAGAATACCAGCAAACAAACACTTTGCAAAAAATGTTGAACTTGATTCGCTTGTCACACTATGTCATGCTTCTCTAAATAAGACTGTGATGAATACGCATGTAAATTGGTGCTGGAGTTTACCCAACTATAGCACAGCAAAACAAGCAGTTGCATTAGAACTAGTAGATTGTTGTTGTTTAGAGGTATGCCATGAAGATGAAAAAACAAACCGTCTGTCGTGAAATTTTGAAATAACATTGCATGAAAAATTTGGTATGATACAAAACGAATCGGTTTTTAGATTAGACTGCAACAGTAGCTATTGCAAGCGATTATTAGTAAAAATATTTTTTACCTATGATTTTAGTCACAAGTCCTTGCTGTTTATCGTTTAACTCTCTGAAGTAACGAATCTTCGTGAAAAAGTCCTGCCAAGTGACAGCCGCTAAGGAGTTTAATCCAGATGACACAGTGCTGCATTTAAATAAACAAAAGTTACGTTATAAACTCTGCTATGAGTCAATTTTTTAAATAAATTGGTATTATCACATAAATACGAGTAAAATGTGAGGCCATTCAAATGATTTATTCTTCAATTGTTTAATACCAAGCGTTGTCAACATCATAATTTGCATTTTAGCTATATAATGAAAATCAACTGGAAAATGTGTTGGCTTGGTTCTGCAAGTAATTGTTTACACTATGGTAATTATACAGTTATGAATGGTTGCCCAAAAGATCGCTGGAGAAACGCGTGAATTTCTCAAATGTCCTAATAGGAATGTATCAGAATGTTTTAAGAGGAAATAATTTCCAACACTTCCATTGTTTCTTTAATTAACGTGTTCGTATGCGTGTGTGTATTGTGATAGGGGAATACTGTTTATAATTATGACATTGGGTATTATTATGATTTTGATAGACATACATCTACTGTATCCAGACACGGGGACAATGGATGCATCACTCATATACTGAAGCTATTACATGTTGCCTGTTTAATTTGTGGGAAAATAATGACATTCGTAGGTGTTTCGAAACACGGAGTAATATGTATGCACGTTGTCGAAAAACTCAACAACTTCCTCCTCGCAGAATTAATGACCTTGGACGCATGTAAGGTCGTAATTGAAATTGATACGTGATAGACGTAAATAGTCTACGATGCAAGATTGAAACTTAATTAGACGACGAATTCATGCAACGAATTTCTTATGAATGCAATAAAATCAAGGTATGAAATTAGTTTTACGTACGCTATTAAATTTTAAGACCCACCTCAAAGCACCAGAGTACAAACAGGCTATGAAGAGTCCCATCAAGCCCGTCGTAGGAGACAAAAACTCTAGTACAAAATATGGGGCAATCTGATCCTTCTTTGTGATAAAGCCCAGCGTCATGGGATCGCATCCTGCATAGTTGGCAAAAATGACGATGCCAACTAAAACTGCGAGGGACATGGTAAAGGAAACCTACTCAACGATTAAATACAATTGCTACATATTCGTGCAGAGATTTTCACATAATTCATTTCCCATCCATTTCCTCCTCAAAATGTAAACAAGTAAATATTCGAGCACGTACCAGAGGTGCGGTTAGAAGCAGAGCCCTAAAATGTAAAAAAAGCATGGTTCAGCAATATCAAATCATCAGTAAACAAAGCTATCAACCAAAATTCAATTTAAATCTAGTGATAGCTCATAAACATAAATTAAGATGCAGTAGGAAAACATTAGCTTACTGAAACGCTTTTTTGAATGAACTCATGCTGCAATAACGCTGCACTGTGGTTTGGTGGCATCCATAAGAACTTAGCCAAAATACTCCTTGTCCAAAAAAGATATTGAGTGAAGTGTGTCTCACAAATGGATCAACTTCTAGACTTTAATCGGGAAGGGAATAGCCAATGAGTTGTAAAGTATAATCAGAGTCACTTCTACTGTATTGTTTAGTCAGATTAAAACGTTTACGAATGTTTAATAGGATTTTCTCACTTCAAAAACTCAATTCTGCTGTAGTTATTGGCAATTGTAAACGTGTTAAAAAATCCCCCAACATTAATTGATCCTTGAATAATTATCATCAGCATTCCGGAAAACATCATCATAATCTGGAAACAATCTGTCCATACAACTGCCTAAAAAAGACAGTTATTTACTAAAAACTTATGTAAAATATAAAATAAATTAAATTAAAATTTGTCACGTACCTTTAAGCCTCCCTAAAATAAACAGATATACAAAATATGTATAAAATAAATATAAAATTTTGTCATTTGCATCAGCATTTACATCACATTTCGAATCACCGTCCCAATTTCAATTTCTTTATAATCTACGCAATTTCACTTCTACCACGAACATATCAACTACATAGTTGGATCTGTTATTAGCTATCAATCTGTAATTATGAGAACTGCAATCTCGTTGAAATGGGATCTATAATTACGCATGCATCATCATTCCCCTAAAATCATACAGCTGCACCGCATCGCCATGCAAGTCAACTGCATAACGCGAGCTAAGGTGACTCTCTACACAACAAAGTTTTTCTGATGTTTTGTCATGAAGTCATTGACTGGCTGGGAGTGCATACATTCGAATTGTTTTGCAAAGTTCTACTTTTTAATGCGTAATCACCATAAGCCATTAAAGTATTACTTACAATGCTTGTGTACAACGCTGCTGAGCCACCAACAGCAATTACGGATATCCAAATTGGAAAGTCCACCACGGCATTCAGTGCAAGGGAAGGGGCTACAAGGAGAATCATCACATCATGTTAGCATGTTAGTTAGCTCATGATTTGAAGATGCTTAAACTGTAATGAAATAATGAAAATAGCAGCACGCCTCATCAACTCCTTTGATACCATTGAATTGAAACATAACATGGGTTCACAATTTGTGACAAATGGGCAATCGCTGTATGCAAATAAACTATCATCATGGGTTGTTACGACATGGACGTGAAATTAGTAATTGGCTTCATACCGTATAACACCACTCCCATGTACAGCACAATTTGTGCGATGAAGGTGGATGTGGCGAGCAGACGAATGGTTTCAGATTTGAACCGCTGTCCTAAATACTGTAGAAACATTTGAGAGGAGAGGGAATTAGAGAGGACTGTCTAAATAAGTTTTAACGGGTGAAAGCTTTGTTGTTGACAATTAAGGATTGATTTGGATTGGCCCTGTTAAAATGAGTTTGCACATTATTTGGGCAATCATAAAATTGTTACCTCGTATGCGCTTGTCAATTTAAGTCCATATAAGGTTGGCAGAAATATAACTCCGCCAAGTGGAATGTAAATGAATGGTCCTAACACCATCTCAGCAATAAGGCTTCCATGTGCATATATTTCTCCAGCAAAGCCTTTAATGTAAAACATGTCATGATTCACAAAGTAAATTTGTGCAAAGTATCGACATGTTCTGAAAGATTGGTTGTCAAAATTACCTAAAACCAGAATTGCCGACATATACGTAGCCAGTAAACTCTAGAAATAAATGTATTAAGTTGCATCAAAATAAATTACATTATTGCGGAAAAATATTCTTCTTGTTTTTCCAAATTGAATCTAATCTTGTCTTGTTCTGTCATACACATGCTTGTGGAGACAGATACTCATTGAATTGGAAATGAGCTAATTTGCATATCAACCAAAAAATTGTAAATCTTTCATGTAATCGTAATATAATGTTCTAGACATACCAAACTGGTTGGAATGATGGGCATGGACCTGCCACCTGTAACATAAATATGTTCATAATCCTTAAGTTCCTCAATGTGTGTGCTTAACAAGCACGTGTCCTTTTTATTGAATGACTGCCTTTGCAAGTTTCACTTTCATTGACGGCAAAAAAGCTGTCTGCAAAGCCAGTGATGTGTTCTTTGTCTTACCCATAAGTAAATCAGAGGTTGTTTTCTGCTTTTTGATGAATGCGTAATAGACACCAATTAGAATGGAAACACCTATTGTTCCCAGAAACACGACGTAGTCCATAATACTGAATTGGCCAGCCATTTTGAAACAGTCACTATTACAGCCACACTTTGACAACTAAAAGGAACTTTTCTTTTGAAGCACTTCAACAGAGCCGTGCACTGCGAATTCCGGAAAGTTAAGTAACACTTTCGATGCTAGCTGAGTATGATTTCAACGCCAGACTAATGAGTTCCTACTTCCAAACGGTGACACTATGAAGGCGTCCAGTAATCGCGGTAGATCTACACAAGTAGTTTTTTTGAAATGCCACTCCATACAATACTTAAGGAATGTAGTACAACACTGTTGTAGACGGTTGTTTGGTTGCAGTTTCAATCATTCTACCTGAGCGACACATGAGCGACTGGCATAATATTTGGAGTTTAAAGCTTTAAAACGCCAACAATGCACGCTAGACCATTCCATGAAAAAAGTTCATATACAACATGTATACATGTATTGCAAATGCACGCACACCTTTATAACTGGGTTCGATATTGTAGCCGAAACATTGTTGGGTCGTAGGTATGCAGTATGTGTGTATGTGTCTTTTACATCAAATCTGTTTATGAGAAAAGTGGTTATGTATTCGAATGAACTACAATGCTAGAGATTCTATATTGCCAATACATACCAGTATTGCTTTTAACAAGCCTTTTGCGTGTAGTTTTTATTTACTGCTGGTATAATATAGTTAACTCTGGGATATTCATACCGAATTCACCTATAAGAAGTTTGTGAAATGTGACAGAGCTTTTTGGTTTCAAGTCAAATTTTAAGATACAGTTTAAAAAGGGTTTCTGGACTGAATACTTCGAAATTTCATACGAGAAAATTTATGTATTTCTTGCATTATAAGCTAGAGATCAAACAAACTTGCTGCTGCCTACCCTAATGTGTTTACCTTAGCAAAGTATCTTAGGAGATTGTGACAAACTTTCGGTTAAATTTGGTGTAACAGGACCAAACTCAATAGTATTTATAACCAGGTCAAAACTCTAACCAAATATGTTATTTATGACAAGTAGACACTGTAAAAAATTGTACGGTAGCCTAAAAGTTGAATATACTGATGCTCATGCAGGTGTCATATAAACTACCACTCTCGCTCTGCCAAACGAACGTGGCTTCAGGCAATGATTAAGTTTATGAAAAGACAAGTCAAATGCAAGTTCTTCCCCAAACATACCTAAGCTTGAAAAAAAACGACGGAGCCGTAAACAATTGGATGATAGTATGCATTTTTGTTACGCGTCATCACATGAATACGATACAAGTTTACACTTTTCCTGCTCCTCTTTCTTGCAAAAATTTTTATTATGCAACCAACCAAGTAAATAGCGTCCACATATATGTAGACTAATATACCAATAAACCTGTACACCGTCTTTACCAAAATGTTCGTATTGCAGATTATGAGGATAAAATTGCCATCACTTCAACTGTTTTGTTAATACGGGACGGAAAAGATCTGGCTGCCAGTGAAGGGCCAATTTTTGTGGTGCACACACGCACTGTTGTTAGATGAACGGAACAAAGATGTATACTATTTTTTTTAAATCGACAATCAAATGAAATAAGTTTCTTACGTGCAAAGCCTGTCTCACAGCTCCTTGCATTTCGATCGCGTGCAAGCTCCCACAAATCCGTTTGAGATTAATTAAATGATGATACACAACCAATATCCTAAGGACTAGTAATAAAATCATTTTATATCCATTGATGATGATTCATTCAACATTTAAACTCACATTCTAGTTACAAAACCATTTGCATGCAGTGGATGCAATACATTCAAGGCTGAAATGGAAGTCGGGTTCATCTTTGATATAAGGATAGTATGTAAGTGGACACGAAGGTTTAAAATATGATGCTGTAATATAATCCGACTGGGAGGAATGACAATGACAATTTAATTTAAGCAGCAATGCTGGATGCCAAAATTGAAATGAAGTTTCCAGACAGCCTTACGCAATGAAACCGTAACGAACATGATTTGAGCGAATCAGCATATTTCAGTTTGGCGAGTATAACTTAGTTTAATAAACGATAATTACGGCGAAATTGCGTGCATTAGTTCTTTTCATTTTTCGAGTCAAAATTGCATTTTTTGTGTTTTGTCAAAAAATTGAACATTTTTCAAAAATATACAAATGTGAACAGGTTTCTTGATGTTTTATGTAGGTTTAACTATTCATAAGTCTAGACTTAACTTTCGTATTTTTGTGTACGATATACATTATGTAATGGAATTGAACTTTGCTGGAAAAAATACTTGAATAAGTTCAAAATTACAGAAAGTGACAAACCAAGTGTGATTGCTTTCATTTACCTTAAAAAATTGAGAAGCAAGTAAGCATACCCCTAAAAATAGAAGGAAACCGTGTATCCAACCTAAAATATACCAATATTTTCGTAATGTAAAGAGTTATGACCATGACGTTTCGGCAATAAACTCGAGTCATCTCGTTATTTAACACAACTGGCTACTTTAAAATACATGCATTTCATGGACACTTTTAGTCGAGGAACTGTTACACAACCACACTAAAATTTAGGATTGGTTTGAAACGGCACTTAAAATTTTATCTTCCCTGTGCAAATCTGGTTTGGCAAGATTTCTCGGAGCAAAGTAGCGACACTTAAAACCGAAAAAAAGTGAAAAGGTAAGGATGAAGTATGAAAGTCACGCAATCACAATGCATAATGGAATCACGGTAGCAATAATTGCTTTTTAATATTAATTTTAATAATAATTTAAAATAATGAGTTTAATAATAATTATTACTAAACTTGAACTTAAAAAGTAAGCGGCTGAAATATTCAGGATATGTATTTCTTTATTTGCTCTTCATAACGTTTTTCATGCCGTGAGATTAAAACTAAACAACTACACCCACGAAATAAAGGTTTTTCTTTACAAATCCCTCAAGATATTATGGGGAAAATAAGTAAATACTTTATTGGTGTGATAAAACTTTTGGCAATTTTAGCAATATAAATTTGGCCCAATTGAATACATCATAAAAATAAAATAACATTGAGCAGTTTAAACCCGTATTACCGGAATGGGTACTTAATTATTAGAAGCACAGTCCATAGGTTACAGTATATTATCATATGGTGAAGGCAGTACATAGTTTAAATTATTTTATTTGGCATTTATCAAAGTAACACAGAACGAATAAGAATAGTAATACTCATGGTATAATTTTAATCATCTTTCTCTTTGGTCTTCACAAGCTCGTGAATCATCCCGACAATCCTTTTATAGATGAAAGAACCACTATAAACACAAGCGATTGGATTAGGTGACAGCAATGGGGTTTCAATTAGTTGGACAGAATTGTATGAATGTACAGTAAATACTTACCGACAGTGCGGCTTACAGGTGTTAAGGTGATTCAACTTAACTGGGTAAAAATCCCCCATACCAGGATCTGTAAATAATAAAACGTTAAAAAAAGCATTAATTTTTCGGGTGGCGAGAGAACAAGTTCGAGGAATGTGCTGCTGTGGTACAAAACCTTTAAGTAAAAAAAATATAAATGCTTGCTTACCGGCCGAGGAGGTCGGAACCATGTTGTAAGCTACCTTAAATAGGCTTTTTGTTGGCACTAACTCACCAAAACTAAGCACCCCAAACTTGTATGCCCTATACAGCCGCTTGAATCGTTCGTGGAGAAGAGTGAGATTATGCTCACCTAGAAAGTAAAACACGCATTTATGAAAGTACTAAACTCTACATCTGCCCATTTTAACAGTTTGGTTTAAAGAAATTTGTTATACTCACGATTGGTCAATTCAATCGCTTCAATCGTAGGCTTGAAAATGTATTTACGGGGAGAGTCGGCCAAACTAATGTATGACCCAATGTGGGGCACGCTACAGAAGACGATGCCTTTGGTATTCTTACAAATCTGCAGATAATCCTTATTAGACACGGCAGCTGTGGTTAATAAAAAAAATCGTTCCAGTAAGAAAACATGCCATGCTGAGGTTGGAAAAGAAATTCAAAGATGGAAATGTAAACTAATAAAACTTGCCTTGACATAATAAAGACTTTGTGAGCAAGCCCCCCATAGAATGAGTCACCCAAATGATGGGTCTTTCACCAATTCCCGCTGCTTTCAGCTTGTGCAATAACTCTTCGGCACGCTCCTGTATGGTACGCCTGCAAATCATAAACATTTTGTTTTAAACTATGATATGGATTTGGACACACATCAGCAAAGAAGTTAAAACATACTTCGTCGTTTCCACAGGAAGGAACGCAGTCCAATGGGTCACAAAACTATCATAGTCAACTGCCACAATGCGTGCATTAGGGCAATCCAGAGATAACCAATCCCGAGGCCAGCACTGAGTATTTTCAGAATCAATGTGACCCGCATCAAGATCGATCTCATCAGTCGAGTACTTCCAAGTACCATCCGGCTGTTTCGTTCTCGATTTGTAGTTACTTTCATCTGTTAAAACAAGTGGAGTTTTTAATGAAATATGTTCAAATGTAGTTTGATTAATTCTTTATTTTTATTTGATCAACCTACCGAGTTTCTCCAGTTGAGTCTTAAAGATCAGTCTTGAGGCGATACCTCCACTTTCTGTGACGCGACTGTGGATATATCCGAAGTGGGATTGAGTTCCCTGAGTCTCGGGATTGTCCGACAACGCTATTACACAAACAAATATGGCATCCAATCAATATAAATTCAAATGCTTAGCTACATAATACGAGGTAGTTCTGAATCATGTCATACTGGCTTCTTTGTCCTGCTGACGCCAGGTACGAAAGGCACCTCCCAGAATACCGTGTACAAACACAATATCATATTCAAGCTTTGTTTCGTCAGTGCGGTAGTCGGGGTGCAGCTGGTAAATTCCTGAATGAAGAACAGTTTTAGTCGATTCACGATCCAAATTGTGTAGGGCTCGACGTGCAGGCAAAACAAGCCTCACATCTTTGCTCCGTGCAGCCACCGCTAAAAGGTGTAAACAACCTGCAAAATAAGGAGATGCAGTTTTACAATCACTTACGGTCATTAACAAGTGTATTCATACAAACTAGACACATACCGGACTTCCTTATATCTTCCGCATAAGAATAATCACAAGCCAGATTAGCGAGTACTTTAAGAACTAGTGACATAATCTCACTGTGGTCGGGGTATTGCCCAGCAATTACCAACATTAAATCTAGAAGCTCTGCCCGCCGGAACCCTGAAATAATGGAAATGGTCCATTTGTTCGTATTTCACAACTCAAAACATGATATGATAAGCACAGAAAACGGAGTGAAAAGTTGATCATACGTTTAACATTGTGGGGTTCTCTGCTGTGACTGACGAGAGCCTGCAAACAAGCCTTGAGAAAAGCTGCCTCAATAATCGTAGGAGATGCTCCGATCGCGTCAGGCTCAGACCCAAAGAGGGGAAACTGATCCTGTAAAATTCCTCAAGCCATGTACTTTCCTCCATAATGATGTCAATAAACTACAACATTAACTATACTGAAAGAAATGGAAGTGAAATTATTACCAGAAAACTCTCGTCTATTTCGGCTATGCTCGGTTCATATATGGCAAGCGCTGAGTAAACCATGAAATTGAGATTATCATGGATGTTGCTATTAGGCAAATCCGCTAGTATCTTCCGGAACATACTTCCATAATATCTCTGCAATGAACAAAAGGTTTATAGATCAAGAAACATTACCTCATTGAACTCTGCACTGCCATCATTCAAAACACTACATATTGCAATGGAAATGAGATCCTTACCTTGAACGCGTCCTTCGGCAGCGTGCACTGTGGTGGTGCCTGAAACAATCTGGGATCAGCGCCACTGTGAGCCAGGGCTACTGCAGTCTTAAGGCTCATTGACTGCGATAAATGATGACACTCCGAGTCTAAAACCCCGAAACAAAAAGGAAAGCAAATTATACCAATGCAGGTGATTTAAAATACAGAACACATAGACAACCCCTTACCTAATAGATTATCCATGGAGGAAAGCTTACAAATTGCCATTTCCCTTACAGCGCCTTTCATTCGGCATTCCTGCATCAACTTCCACACGCCTATAGTGGAGACTAAGCCCTCGGGCAACCACTTGTAAAAATGCTTCTTCAAGAAGAAGTTCGTGTCACCTAGAAAGAACGTTGAATCCAATAATTCGAATAAAAAGTTAGCAGCTTTCATGATGTAATTTTGATTATTAAACTCATATTATGCATCTCACGTACTTGGATCAAAGACATACATGTATTGGTCCGTCTCACTGTCGTATTCTGGACCAAGAGATCCCATAAAAGACTTACGCAATTGTGCATAGTTGAGTCCCATCAAAAATCCACTATAAACAGGTAACGTAGTCACATATTTCAATGACAAATGACAATCATTCAGTGTACAAGATCATCAGAAAGCCGTTCATGCATTACTTACCTCCCGCTGATACAGGATATTAACCCAAGAAACTTCAATCTACGCTTCCACTTTGACTGACGCTTTGGATCTGTAAAGGAAAAGACGATATTTAAAAACTCTGTGAGGAAATGAATGATAAAATCTCATAGCTTCACACATAATCTAAGACATAATCGGAGCTCAAAGTAAACACGGTCTTGACGAACATCTCTTCAACTTAAGGGCGACTTAAGCAATAGCCGCTTATTTAACTTCATTTGATATGTATCTAAAAACCTTTGACCCACTTTGAATGCACATTGTCAGTCACAGTTTTAAAATGAATTGTGAAACCTTTTTTTTCAAGACTTTCCTCATCCAACCAACATTTATTTCGAGGAGAGCATTGACACATAATGCGCCTTTTCTCTGTGGCATGAGAATACTGAAAATGCAATCATTAAACCGGTGATTCGCTGGCGAATATAAAAACTGAGCACGCAGAGATTTTTGACGTTAGTCTTGAACTAACAGTTTCTGAAAAATGCTGGAAGAGATTTATCGGTTCCATTCCCATTTGTGTCTAATACTATGCCTCCTAATCGTGCTAACCTATTGGAGATTTGCAGACTCAAAACGACGTAAAGCAGTCCTAAAATACCCTCCAGGACCATGGAATCTACCCATTTTTGGATACATGCCTTTTCTATCAATAAATCCTTACAAGCAATTGGAAAAACTAGGGAAAGCCTATGGTAGCATTTTTACAATTTTCTTGGGTAAATACAGGTAAACTCATAATCCAAAGCCAAAACTATTTCTAATGAAGTATTGGACAGAAGACTGAGTTACGATCTAAATCATTTTGGCTCTGTCATAGAGTTATTGTTTTAAATGATCATAACGTTATTCGAGATGCCTATAAGGAGGATGCCTTTTCAGGACGACCAGACTTAAAAATGCTTGAAGTTAGAAACGGGGGGATAAGAAAAGGTTGACAAAGAAGGTTTACTTTTCCTTTGCGACTAGTTAATAATTGCATCATTCTAACTTTATTTTCATCAGGACTTGTATGCAGCCAAGGAAGAGTTTGGATGGAGCAAAGAAAGTTCACTCTGCGACGACTCAAAGATTTGGGGCTTGGAAAGCATGCAATGGAAGGACTAATCAGGGAAGAATTGAATGAGCTTGTCGACGGAATAAGGTACCTCAGTTTATATCGTGTCTCATATTGTCTACACAATAAAATGTTCATTTCTTGTCCAGAAAACAAGCTGGAACTCCAGTCAACCTTCTAACACGGTTGCAACTCGCAGTGTTGAATGCATTATGGAAAATAACCTGTGGTGAACGCTACAATCATGATGACAACCGACTCCTCAATATTCTCAAGAA
>JAQGAP010003512.1:0-12255 GCA_034697805.1 Orchesella bifasciata | reverse complement strand
TACTTGCATTTGCTCTACTTTCTATCATCCAGCCAGACAAAGTAGACACCACACGACAATAACATTTTCCTGTCCTTACATCCCAATGTTTATTAGATAAGGGAGAGTAAAACAAGGAATAAAGAAAAACTAGAGTTCCATCACAGGTTTTGAGCTTGTCTATAGTCATTTTTTTCCTTCATGTGGTTCATTAGGGATCCTTTGGTTTGATCATTTACTTTGTTCAGAAATCGGAGAATAATTTTCTACAAAAAAAAGAGAGCGTGCCTCCATTTCAGTTAGTTAATATAATATGTATGTATATCTATATAAAAATGTATACACGAAAGGTTTTTCGTCCTATTATTTGAAACTGGATTGTGCAAATCAAAAGAAATGTTCAAAAACTAACGAAACCAAGAAATATTTAGTATGAGGTCGCTGAAAAATTGATGGACTCATCATCAACAAAGAACAGCAAGAGAGCACGGCGCGGTTATGAAAAAGTTGTGAATAGTTATTGACTGGTGACAGTTAGCATGCTACTATGATGCACCATTACCGTTTCCCTTTCTTTCTCTCATTCTCGAAATAATGAACGGTATAAGTTGTTCCATGTCCATTTGTTTTTTCTGGTTATTGGTCCTTCGGTGGCTGGTGTTACATATTACATCCATTTTCTAACTAAAATGTTTTGTACACACGCAAAAGCATCAGTGCTCCACATGCAACTATTGCCAAGCCCTGTTGTCTTGCTTTATAACTTTGTGGGTTGTGGTGGTACAAGCGAAATGGATGCGTTGTTATATCATATCACGACAGTGAATGAAAAGAGGTTATATAATGCATGTTTGAAAGAATTTTGATAATGGAATGGTCATACGCATTAGTACTACATTATTTGCAACTGGTGCCGTTCTCTACTTGATTGAGATTGAGTGAGTAATGTTTTAGGTACGTCTACCGTGATAAATTTCTCAACTCGAACACTATATATATATGAATGTATTTCCAACTTTGATAGAAATAAAAACATCAACTCATTTTGAAACGCATGTGTCTAATCGATTAGATTTTTCACGAAAAGTTCTCCTCACTAAAAAGCTTCATAGATTAAGGTGGCAATAGAGCTGAGCGAGTCATGCAAAGTTAGTTGTTCAGTTGAATTGTTTGCAGAATGTTTTCCCATTGAATGTAAAACAACTGCTCATCAATTTTCCGGGGGCGTATCAAGTTACATCATCGTCTTTACAGCCATTATCAGTGAGCCATGAGCATTGTGTAACTTGAATACAACGTTAGATTTTTTGTATTGATCATTTGTAGACTTTACACAGAAAAATCGGTGGTGGAATTTTTTTGAAATCATCTTTTACGAGAATGCTCAGGATTGGAGAAAATGTAAACAAGAGTTGAGAGAAATGCACTCCTTTTTTTAAAACAAAGACCTTTGTTTCGAAGCATTGATAGCCTGTTTAACTTGTATTTATGCATGTTGTTTACGAATTTTAAATTTGATAAAAAACATAAAAAGGGTGCTAAAACGAGAAAGATTGATATATTCTTATTTCAAAGTTTTAGAGCTAACTTTATCGCTTCGGGTTCTCTTCGCAATCATCACAGCCTCACTTTGGAACAAGGGCATCAGAGCAATTCTATATATTCCGCCATCACCATTAGCAAAACCACAAAAGCGATAAAATGCTCAAACACAAAACAACACCCTTTCCATCTCCTCCTCATAATACGAAACTAGTCTCGTCTCTCATTCGAGAGATGATGACGATGTGAATTCGAGAGAAGTAAGAAACAGACGAAAGCAAATTTTCTTTTTCAGTTTTTGGATGGGGAAATTCTTGGCAAACTTCGTCATAATAAAGTATATATTAATGGAAAGCATATGTGTGTGACTGACTGAGTGTGTAAACGAGAACGAGTAGGGTTTAAGGGAGAAGTTGACAGTTGTGACACTTGGAAAATTATGGCGTGACTGAATTAAGTTGCTGTTTTTCAAAAGTGTACCTATATATGCTAAACATATAATAGCTACGCTCAACACAAGGACGTATTACACAACATTGATGCGTTCATGTATGTATGAAATAGTTTGGTTTTGTAAATAGGTAGCTGTGTGGACGCGGTAGGGTATGATTGAGTATTCGAAACTACCACACTGCAACAGACTTTACTTTGGCTTGTCACATCATAAGTATGTAGTTTATTTTGCTTGTTTTCTCATTATGACTTTCTCGCTATTTCAAAAACTCGCCAACCTCACAACTCATAACCAAACTCAGCCTGTAGTTTTTGCGGCGCTGAAAGTTGGAGTTGAAGTTCTCAGTTCATAACGATCACACGTACTTGATTTAAACTCTACTCCCAATTAGTAGGCATATTGCGGCAGAGGAAGACATTTAGTTGGCAATTTTCACCAGAGATTTATGATTGCAATAAAAAAAAACAGAATTTTGAATTGGAAATGTAGACTGCGGAAGTATGCAGATATTATTGGATTAAATAGGAGGAATAATTTGGAGTTAAAATTATTAAGATTTACTAAAAGATACATGAGGAATATTAAGATAAGAACGAATTAAGGTAAGGTGGGCGAAATGACACAGGACAGATGCAAATGAAGATCTAAACAGGGGAAATGAAATAAGTTTTCATTCGTGTACGCTATCTCGTTTCACCACCTTAATTTTAGTCGACACACATAAAAAGTGAGATTTATTGTTGCCAATTTTATGGAAATCGTAAAATGCAAATGAATAGACTTATCATTTTCCTACAACACAAAACCATCCTATAACTATACAAAAGGAAGGGGAAAAAGAAGTTGACTACTTAGCTAGGTAGTATATGTGTCCATGTCGCGTATGTATCCCTTTTCATTCATGTGACCAAGGATTTGAGGATCAACGAAGGAGAAAATAGCCATTGTTCACGAATAGCTCTTGTCATGTGGATGGCAACAAGATTTAGATTTATGGACTAGTGAAAAATAGTTAATAAATGCTCGTTTTCCCTCGAAACCCATGTTTATTATAGGGTTGCGTGCAGAAAAGTAGTATTGAGTTATTTCTTTTATCCCTCTCGCTGCTTGAGAATAGTTGGCGTAAAGGTGAAAGTCTATGTAACACACGTACGCAAGTTGCAAGAGTCACATGAGGTAAAAACATGCATGGATCAGTGCCGGCGCTAGCTGCAAAAAGGGAGTGAAACGTCAATAGAAAAATGGCAACGGTTCATGGTCGAATGAGAAAATATATTTTCTGTAAAAAATTTCATCCACACGTAGGTACAAAGCAAAGTCGTAATAAATATATACTTACAGATCTCTGGTGCAAAGTTGTAGAGTTGACATCGAATAGCATAACGATTAGGCTAAAAAATGGAAAATGTGTGCGTTTCACACAAATAAATAAACAATTCATAAAATCTTTTGAAATGACAACTTTCGTCAAATTAATAAAAATCAACAATAATTCAACATACTTTGTAATACCATATTTCGCCGGCTCTCATTAATGCCTTCAATTGCATAAAGTTTCCGAAACCTTAATGAATCGTTAAAATGAACTAGAGGTGATAGTAGATGTTGGAAATTTGCGTTTGTAGGTATATAGTAGGGTACTTGCAAAGTATACAATATAATACAACAGGTTACATTCCCAGCACAAAATTTGATAAGATTCTAAAGCCTACTTACTCCGTATATTTCTTTCTTTTCTTTTTCATCATCATCATCTTTGTCCTGATCAACACACAGCTCACACAACTACTAGATTCAGTTTCAACCGCCGAGTGTGCACCATATGGTCCTGGTTCTTGGTCTGCATTGGTTGCGCACCTGCAACCGACGGAAAACGGAACTATAAACTTTCTCCTATAGTTTCCGTATACTGCTTCCGCTTAGCCAATCGAATGGAAATTTTTATACGTGTCCCCTTATCAATCTTGGTTCACGTTTTCCCATGTTTTCTAAACCAAAGAAAGGGAATAACCTAATGCCACGCACACATAAAGTTTGGTTACGTGCCAGTCTTCCATCGAGAGAATAAAAAAATGCTTTGAGTATGTATAAATGAGTACATACGAAAGCCAATCCTTATTTGGTCGCTCGTTTGGTGGTCGTAATAAATGCATCCTTCTTGATGCTTTCCATATTATATAGCTTGTTATGCACACATCACATCTTACCCATTTCTTTTCTCTGAGGTTCCACACGTAACGACAAAAGCGGGTTGTAGGTTGTACTAGGTGTAGTAGGACATACATGTGTGTTTTATTCCTTTTACCTGAGCAATTTTTACTCAGTGGAAAGTAAATAGTGGGAGATGATTTGGCCCACAAAAAATGTAGACGCAAGGTGATGTCTATTAGCGTTCTATATTTTCTCTGGTTTCGCTTTTATTGGATGCACAATAACATATTCCCATCCTTCCCTTTTAGATAGGCTAGGCTAGGAGGAGGATATGGTGTAGTTACCCAAAAGGAAAAGACTTGTACTATGTATTCCTTTTTTGAGAGAGATAGAGCGGTGTGTGTGGTAGACCAACTTATTTTAAGCCTCCTGAGGCAGCAAAGTAGCAGCAAGGAAAAGGAAAAGCAAGCCAAGACAAAGTCTACACGTTTTTCTGTCTCTTAAACGATGTACAGAAAATGTAGGGAAAGCGAAAGGGTGAGGTGGGAGGCATGTGAACATGTAAAAAACCGGAGAAAGCTGAGAGAGATGTAAGTGGAGAGAAAAGATGAAGAAGAAGAAGCGAGACGTGCTTCATTTATTATCAGACTCCCCAAGGAGAGCTGAGAGAAAATGGGTAGAATTGTTAAGGGAGGAAGAAAAAATGCTCCTCTGCGCTTCCAATGCTTATAACTTCCACTTCCACCCGCAGTATAAAATGAAGGAAAAGTTGGCTACTCCTTTCCTTCCTTTTTTCTCTTCCTCTTATCCTCCACACTTGATAGTGGTGGAAATGAGGGAGTGTATGGGAATAAAGTTACTCTCACGTATTTACTCTTGTTCCGTATGACATAGACACACATGTATGCACTACTATATATGCATTTGTATGACCATCATCATCATTCTTGGATATGATAGCTTTTTCAACGATGTTGAATATATGATAGTTTCATGATATGCGTTTTACCTTCGGGACACTCAAAAAATAGAGCTCTGCATCTACTATCGTGGTGGCGGTATCGTGTAGTTCATTTCATATTCCGTTTTTAAGTTTTTGGGAAATGTGCGTTCATGGCTCGTGGACACACTCAAGTCACAGTCACAGCTCATGTGAAATGAAATAACGCAAACTATTCTTGTATGGAAATGATGGTCGCCACGTGTAAGTTACGTGTTAAGGAGCTACAAAGAGCATAACATAACCATATACCATACGAATATAAAAAGGTAATGTAGGGATCTGAGGATTTTTCCCATTCAAAGGGAAAACGCCGTGAAGGACAAGGAAAGGAGAAAAGTATGACAGGGTGGGTTTGTGACGCCTTGAGCAAAGATATGGTTTGAACTGTTTATGTCACTATTCTGTATATTTAAAAGCGAAGCATATTTTATGACGCTAACTACAGCAGACGGAGGAAATAAGAAAGAGAGGACATTTCATCATTCAGTTACAATATGCATGGATGTGAAAATGTTTTTGGAATCTTTCTGTGGGTTACTTTTATGTGAATTCACAAAAGAATTTAGTCAAAGTCTATCCAAGAAATGATGTGAGGAGAGGACACTTTTCTCTTTTTTTTGTGACAGTTACTCTCTTTCTCGTGAACCTTTTTAAGTATACGCAGCTCTATCTACTTTTTTTTGTATGTTTAATGTTGGATGGGAAGCTCATTCGTTTTTATGTAAAGAGCGAAAATCTTCCATTTCTTTTTTACGAGCGTTATACATACCTACAACCACTATTCCACTTTCAGAAAATGTCTTTGAAGTTAAGGTGAAGAAAGTTGAAGATGAAGCTTCTTTTTTTTGGGTACAAACACACAAAGCAGTATAGAAAGTGAAAGTATAGTAGATAGAAGATCGCCTAAAAAATTCTTTGTGACGTCTAATAAAATTTGAGAGAAACGAAAATTGTGCGATGAAGGGAAGGAGAAAGATATCTGGAAAGTAAGAGGAAAAGATGTGGTAGAAATCTTTTAAAACGAAGCTCCTCCAATGTTAATAAGAGTAAGGGGCGGGGAAAGGAACGTGCATAATATTGCATAGCTTTTTACTTCACATTTGAAATTATATGTAGTATCGCCTTTTGAGTTATAATAAATGGATATGACAGCTGACGAAAAATTTACTGCTTTTCATCACAGGAAGGGTTTTTTCTGTGCAGGAGGGAAACCCCATAATTTCAGTGGTATCCTGCCGATTGCCATCATCACATAGCACTCATTGTGTTTACTGTCATACGTATCTGCTCAAGCTATTGTTTATCTCAACAATTTTTTGGAGGATTTCTGTCTGCAAATAAAAAAAATAAAAGTTCCAGCAGCATGGAGCATATTATATGACACTTTTTGTCCTAATTTCGTTGCTATTTTGACAGGCTTAAAAGAGAGGAGAGGAAAGTAAACACGGAACCAACCAAGGGATTTTTTTTTGTTGATATCTGTTTTTGCTTGGTTGTCCATCCACGCCAGGGAGAGTGTGTGCACAAGCACACACCAACTACTCCCACTACTCTACAAACATAGTTATATTATTTTTTGGTGGCATACATCCGGTGCCAGAGGGAAATCGGAGAATTTCATTCCACAAATCTGAATCAGATTAAATATATATATTTGCTCGTTTACTATATATATTTTTCGTTGCGCTTTCATTTCATTTCATTGTTTTTGGCAAGTATCCTCTGAGTGAGCCAACTATGAAAGGATTAATGGCTATTTGTCGAAGGGAGAGAAAAGGGAGCCAAGTGCTTGTCGCTTCATTAATTTTAGAGTTGGCTTGCTCTTCTGTTTCCGCGTTTTTTTTCTCGCTCTCGTCTCTCCTTGTGTACAAAAAGTGATGGCACTTTTCTACTTCTTTTTCCGTTTTGTACAAGTTTTTGCAGTTTGAGAACTGTGACGATGAAGCTTGCATTCAGGGAATGAATCCAATGTTACTCAAACTACAAGTAAATACGAAGATCCAAAAAAAGTTCGTTTTCTGAGAGATTCGGTCGCAAATTCTACTTGTCCACTATCCACTTTCAGAGAGAATCCCGAATGTATCATCAAGGCATATAATGTACACAACTCAAATATTATAGAGGAGAGGAGAAGCAAGGAGGCTGTTGTTACTGCAGTTAAATAAAGCTGAGAATAAGTGACATGAAATTCTTTCAAAATACAAAATTTCCACTCATAACGGAAGAGTGGGAGAGAGAGTGAGAAAAAAGAAAAATAGCCTTTTGTCATCTCGTGCTTGTTTTCACTGATTACAGAAGTTATGCAATAAGTCAGCCTGACGCTTTGACAGTGCTGCTCATTTTTCAGCTTTTTTTTTTTACAAAATGGCTCTTATGCTCGTAACAACAAAACAACACGCTAATAATAGTGTAGAGTAGATAGAAATGCCCTCTTATGAATGTAGAGAGATGCTGCTGATAAGTATCTTCTCACTCAGCAACATCCACATTTTCCAAACGCTATATGATGTGTATGAAGGAATTATGATTGCGCGCACCTTGCACGTATGATGATGAATTGGCTATAGGTTAGGCATGCCTCGACTGACTCCCATGTCATCAGGATGATAACAGTTTTTCATTTCGGAAAAGGTTAACTCCTTCACCTAAAGTCGTTTCTATAGGTCAAAGGTTGTTATAAAAGCGATTTTTCCTTTGAAATGATGAAGTGCTACCACTTTCCCTCGGCACTTCAAATATTATATAAAATTTTCAATAAATGAGGTTGCGTGAGAAAATTCGTGAAGTCTGGAGTAAAGTGTAAGGCTGCTTCCATTCTGTAAAGCTTTATTTTTTAGCGTTGTATACGTGAAGACGATTGACATTGACGTGACGTGTCAGCAGATTGATGGGAAACGGTTAGTTATGGACAATGGAAACTGGGTAAAGAAGGCAGTAATGCGGTTCATTGTGAGCACGATGAGAATATCTTAAAAGGACAAGAAAGGCTTCCATTTTGCGGGGACTTGAGCAGAGTCCGGTCCCGGTGACAAAGACAATGAGTAGTAAAAGGCAAAAGGAATCAAGAACGGGACAGTAGAGGAAGAAGTTGGTGGAAAGAAAAGAGGAGCAGCAGCAGTGGTCGTTTATGAGCAATATAAACCAGGCTGGAAAGGTAGTGAAAGAGATAGACAAGGAGGAAACGAGAGGAAGTGGGAACCTATCGATTTTGGTGGATATTGATTTGCTTGAACAGTGCATAGAGTTATGGAGGGAAAAGAGAGAGTAGAAATCCAAATGTTACAGTCGTCCACATTTGTCTGTGTGCCTTCCAAAACTTTTTCTACCTTTCTATTGCTGGATAATCCCTTACTTTACTTACTAACATCACATCTGAACTTGGAGCATCAATCCCCTCCTCGTTTTTGTCTCTCTAGTTCAGCTACGTCCTTTTCTTCTTAGAGTAGACGACGATGATGGCATGGATGATTGTAAGTCTGTACTCTTGAGCTTGAGTCTTTCCCTTGCAAGGCAAGGGAGTGATAGAGTGCTTTAACGACTCTGGAAAAGCTAGTATTACATTGAGAGAAAAGTCTCGCTTGTTCAGCATTCTCTGCTCCACATAAAAAGGGAAGGTAGGAAAGGAAAAAAGTACAGCGGTTGTAAAAAGGGGAAGAAAAAATGAGAAGCAACAGATAGATGCGTTCGCCATCATAAATAGCTAAAGCCCCGTGAAAATGTAGTTGGGTTTGGAGAAGGAAGCCTGCTCCTGCATTTGACAAATGAGCTCTAGAGCTCCGCAGGATTTTTATGTATGTAGTCTAGTATATGTACGGTGAGACTAGTTTACTTTCACTTCTCCTTTCTCTCAAAGAGAAAGGAAAGATGTCTGTTGAGTTTGCAAAAGGTGGAAAGAACTATATTTGTATGGTGTATAGCGCAACGTAATAATGAGAGTATAGAGAGCATGTTATCAGTGGCTGGAGGACACAAAAGAAACTTTCCATAGAAAAACCATGCTGCTGACAGGAAAGACAACGTTTTTTCCTTAGTCGTATCCTATCGCAGCAGTTGTCAAGTTGATTGCTGGGATGATGACAACGTGACGATGACAGTTTACCTCATCATCCATATAATTTTTTATGGCTTGGGTAATACATCCTTCGTACTGGGCTTGTGATTGGTAGGATGGATGGAACTATAGGGCATAAAAGTGGACTCATCATGATTGCAAAAACTGTTGGAGCAAGTAAGCACACGGGGTTTTGGGTTGGAGCGTGAGGATGAAAATGGTGGCCAACATGGGGCTTATTAAGATACGCCACCATTCAGAAACTCAATCCTTTCTCTGTCCATATTTATGACCGAGTGTGTTCAATAGGGGACAATAAGCTGTGGAGTTTGTTGTGTATCTGATGATAAAACTAGCCTAGCAATTTTATAAAACTCCAATTTATTATTTTGATTGGTGAAAACGGGAAAGTGCATTTAAAAAGTTTTAAAGACACTCTTCATATAGGCTCATATAAGTTAATCATTCAATCGATGACTGAACCGCTGATCGAAAAGTTTCCAGATGGATACATTCAAAACTTTATGGAAATCACTTCTAAATACATATCCTTGTCCATGACTTATGCGACATCATCTCATATGTACATACATACTGCTGGCGGGCTTGACTGTTAGTTAAACGCAAAAGTAATTTCAATCTGTCTCATCCAGAATTTTATTGCTTCGTTTCTCAACTAACCATATACTCTGATAGGGATGGGACACTTATCGTTAGTTGATAGTTAAACAGGGGAATAGGTATATAACGTTGCGAACTGGGATTGGCATATTTTTTACGATTTAGAAGGCTCATGTTGTAGCACGCTTCATAGAACATTCAACTACTTCCTCCACGGAGACATTGAGCATTTCATTTTAGTTTTTTGCGTCTGTTTGAGATTGACAATATTATGTAATACATTAGTCACAAAATTACATGGATTGGAAAGATTGGAGAAGGGGAACTCATCTCGTGACTTAATATCCTGCTTTCCTCTCACGTCCATAGGATGTCTTCCAACGGAGTAGCTCAGTAGTAGCTTCTGCTACGGGATTTTTCAATAGACTTTTTAATTACCTTCATAAAAAAGAGGCTCAACTGGTGTATTCCTCAAAGTACCAATTTACTTTCTCATCATCATGAAGAAAAACTTGTGCTCCTAGATACTGCTCTGCTCTATCAACTACCTCGTGATGATATTGCTTCCCTGCTAATTTGAACTAAAACGTTGCACGTAGCTTCCTCCAAATTTCCCGTGTTCGTTTACAGTTTTTATGAGTTTCATACACTGGGTATTGGCCCGTTGTTACCCATTTTTATGAGTTGAAACGAAGTGGTGCAAAGTGATCTAGAAGTGGATGCTGGTTGGTAGGTTGAGAAAGGACATTTCCAATATTGAGCACGGCGTGGAAAGCACATCTATTTAAATATAACAGCTAAAAATATTTCCTGTAGGATATCAACTTGGTTGTATCACCATCGAATCGACTCAAGTCCTCTTCCTTTTTAGCGATTTAACAGAGAAAAGTATTTTTGGCTGTTTCATACCTACACAGTTGTATGTAGGATATGGTATCGTGGCGGCTTCCTTTGCCAATGGGCTTTATTGAATGAGAGGAAGAAGTGGAGAGCTTCTGGCTTTCCACTCCGTTTATGATGATTACTTTACCTACGTTCCTTAAACCTTCTGAGTCAAATCGAAATAGGCAGTTTCTTTCCCGTCGTCTCCTCAAAATTCCTTTCGTGCACTCGCCAAGAAGGAGGACTACTGCTGCGATCTGCCATTCGACAAAAAATGTCCTTTAGCTCGCATACATACCATTGTGCCTTATATTATGATCATGACATGACATGGAATGTGTATGTATAAAAGTAGGAGCTAGTATGTTATTTAATGTTTATGGTTTTCGTATAGAGTAAGAGTAGTAATCCTGTTGCCAATTTGCTTGTTGTCATCTTTCTCTCCTCCTTTCCGCAACAAAGCAAATAAGGAAGTTGAGGAATGAAAGTGAATGGGAGAGAAAATGAAATGCTTTGAGTATATATACATTACTATATATTTGCACCCATCTAGAACTATACAAGTTGTAAAAAATGTAGAAGGTGGTGGTGGTGGTGGTATTACAAAATGTAAGAGATGAGATGACTTCAATTTCATTTTTACTACTGGAGAAATGCGAAGCATTTTCACACTTGACTACCATCATCTTCTCATCATATCAGGAACAACACAAGCGAAAAAATCGGAGTGAGAGCAGAGATAGAAAAGGGACGAAAATACAAATAGGAAACGAGGTGAATGGATACAGGTGGTGAAATGGGGGAAATGGTGTTTTTACGTGGTCAATTTCAGTTTTTAGTGATGATGATTCTGAGAATGATATGATTTGTACCAACATGAAAAAGTTTAGCTGTCGCTTTCAGCATTATGATATTGATATGATGTGATCAATTTGAAAGTTTCACAAGAAATCGAAACAAGAAGCGATACAGGTTTTCAAGATGATATTTTATCGATTACTGCAGTAGTTTTGTAAAAGCGTAGGAAGAAATATGGGAATTAGTTAATGAATTCATTTTCACATACAAAATAAGAAAAGGCGCGTTGGAAGGGGTTGTGCTTGTTGCACAATATTTTTTTGATGCACCGTTGTCTAATTTACGATACAGGTTACAGAACTACATGCTTACATTGCACCCACCTTTGTGTACTGAATTTACCGGAAAATTCACCATCTCAAAGTTTTATTGTAGCTTGGCTTGTTCTACATAAAGTATGAAACAGGAAAGCAAAGCTATGTGAGATATTCGATTAAATGAGAGCTGTGTGGCGAGCGGAACATGAAAACCCTTTATCTAACTATATTCCCATGCGATTTCTTACACAAGGCGACTACCAGAGAAAGTTTCCTTTACGTTTTATTTTTTCTGAGAATGCACATACCATTCCAATATCGAGCGAGTAAGTAAGGAGGAAACAAACTGTAGCTCTGCGGTCGCTACACATTGTCTAACCGTCAGTCAGCATTCAGGATCCAAATTTGCATCCCCGGGATCCAAATTAGCATCCCTCGAAAGGATCCAAATTTGCAT
>JAQGAP010003511.1:0-12256 GCA_034697805.1 Orchesella bifasciata | reverse complement strand
CTGACACGAAGACCTGTGCCGAGTGCAAAGAGGAGTTCTCAACAAGATACGAAATGATACAACATTGGCTCATTCATGGAGGTAAAATGACTTTTTATCAGGTACCCATTTAACCAATCCTACAAATAATCATTTTACTTGACTGCTTTTGAACGAAAATTCAACTGTAATTTGTGTCCAAAGAGATTCAGACTTACTAACTATCACCAGTCGATTCATGGAAATGCGAACGAAGAAGTTCAAAAGATGTGTCCACCAAGAACTAGTTGCCCTGTGGCCCTCAACTTCCATACTATAATTCATCGTATTTGGCAAACGCGGGGCTTCACACCCCCTTGAATTAACTAGATAATTTCATACATTATTCCGAAAGTGAGTAGAATCCGTTTTGTACAACCAAACGGTGAGGTTGGGCCTATAATTTTGCTTGAAGGAAAAAGCAAAGGCCATAAATCGGATTCTATAAGCTCATGGAAACCACATCAAGAAATTCGTTTATGCGCCATTTAGTGCGCTTCCAAAACGCTTATCACTTTCCAAAATTTTAGTGACGATGAAAAACGTCCAAACTTTGATTATCGACCTCTCCCACTTGTTGTCGGACCACAGATTGGCCGCTCAGTGACGAAAACTCTTCCACCTGGAATGGAACTACCACTCCATCACCATTCTTAAAGATATTATCGATTTGTTCCGTGGTGAAAAATTCAAAGACATGTCGCTAGCCTGCGAAAACCGGATCATCAAGTGTCACAAACTTGTGCTCCATGCTTTAATGGAGATTAATCTATGGGATTCCGTTTAAAGCATTAGAAAAAGTGCTTGAGTTCATGTACAAAGGGGAAGTGGTAGTGGCGAGAAACAATTCGAAAACGGGCGTACTGGTCTGCGAGCAGAATGACAAAATTGCAAGTTTAAAGAAGTAACTTGAAAAGCAAAAACTGCAATTCAATTGAAAATCCGAAAATATTAAATCTCTGAAAGAATATGTTGTAAAAAATGAGAAAGAAGTGAAACAATTTAAAGAGTTAAGTTGATTGTTCCAAATTAGAAAAGAATCCTCCCTAATAGTTAATATTTTTATGCTTTTAACCCACTGTCTACATTGTCAGTGGAAACATAAAATTAAATTTATCCGATTAACAAGAAACATGAGACTGGAAGCGTTTATCTGGAGGATAAGCGTTATTAATAGATAAGAAAGGAAGCAATGTGAATTTATCTTCAGTCCACCTACCCAAGTACCAAAGCGTGTTAACCAGGTCGAACAGGGTCCGTCCACGTGACCAACAAGCTTTTAACTTACAGCAGAATGGGAAAACAATTCACTCGCTGACCTCTCGTTGATCAGAAACTGTCGAAAGGAATTATTCATAGGGGAACGGCAATTGCCACTAGTCTAAAACCTTAAAATCTTAAAACAAATAGCAGATTCCTCAGACTACTAATAAACCAATAAACATAGCTTAGAACTCTAGTCCACAGGTGGTCTTTGGAACTGCAAGCCCTAACCTAACCAACAACTCTGCTTGGAAAGGTAAGACAAGATAACATATAACTTTATTGTTGTAGGTTTCAGTCGTTAATGCATAAATTAAATAGCGGTGACACTTTAGGCCCACGAGAAAACGCATTACGATATCCGGCCATTCATGTGTGATAAAGATAATTGTGGCAAGGCATTTAATAGTAAAAAGGATGTTCAACGTTATGCACATAAATATGCATACGATTTATGGATATACATGTTTAGAGATTTCGAATTTCAAACCGAACACACGGTTTCGTTAAACGTTTCTAATCTTTTCGATCGGTAAACAATAGCAAAAAAGTAGTGTCTTAAAACTGACTGATTAAGAGTGCATCTCAAGAGAAAAATTTGATTATTATAGTTCAATGGCAAGTATAAACTCTGTGTTTTATACTGCAGGCAATCTTCAAATAACATTTAAAACAGTAACAAACGTAATGATAAATCATTTATATTCTCCTGGCGATAAATTAAACCTAATAAGAAAGTTGTGTCTAACTTATTCTAAAGGAATATTCGCGGGTTTCCCAATTTTTTACTAATTCAATAATAATAAGTCTTGTGACAACTTATTCTGAAATATTCATTAAGTACAATTTTCTTTGCAATTCATTAATTTTCCTCTAAACTATTGGTAACGGAAACGTTGTAGTGGAACTAATTGACCTTGGTGTAGGGAACTCAAGTTGAGATGACCTAGCGCCAGGGTTACAGTAATTCTGATAATAAATTATAGTTCTACAAGCTATATGACTTTAAAAACACAAACCAAATTAATTATGAAAACTTGGTAGTTAAGGCTCTTGTTTGATTAAATGTTTGTATGATAATTTATGTTCTGTTGGGGATCCATTAAACCGAATAAGAAAATAGTTAAACTTAGGCTAAACAAATTCCTTTGAATGCTTATTGTTAATAAAAAATAATCCCTCCAGTTTTCGCACTTTATGAATGATATAACGCAACATCGTATTGATTGCGAGTACAGAAGATGCTGCTAGTACTATCTGTAACATACATGGCATATACTTCATAATACTTCTGCTTTTGAAATGTCCGCTTGTCAAAACGACGATGCAAATGGCACAGTGGTATGTTGGCAAGCGTGGATGCACGAATGATTTAATGTAATGAATATTCCTGTTACGTTAAACACACAGGAAGTGGTAGCTTATAATAAGCAAGCAAAAGCAAAGTCCCTTACACTGAGACTTACCAAAAAGAATGAAAGCAGTAATTATTCTACATAGCATGTATCAATCGAATAGCAGATACAATCTGCAGGGTATTTGTTACCATTAGTTACAAATCCCTTAAGAAACTGATTGATTTGTAACAAAGCCTAAACGTTTACCTTGCACATAGTTTCAAGGGGGCTGAATTATAGTATAATTCATCCCCATGAAACTATGTGCCTTATCAGGATAAAAGAATACCTTTATGATAAATGATAAACGTGAAAAGATGCATTGTACTTTTATACATATTGTTGATTCTGAAGCTTGGTACACCTTATGTTGTATACTGGTACTGGACTGCAGTTAATACTTTTTATAATTATATAACTAAAATTCCTGATCATTCCATTTCTAAATCTAAATCTAATTTTAATAATTATATATTTTAGTTTAACTAACAGTAGCTAACATATTTGTAAATAATTGTAACCTTGACGTTTAATGCAATGTATTTAACTTAATGTAAACGTATTTACATAAAGAAATATGTAATATATTTTAACCTAAACTGAAACCTTTATGAATTTTATGCAAACTAATGATATATTAATACTAGTAAAAAACAAATGAATTATGTACTATACTTGTCCCGGCGTCCTCCTCTGTGTCCAGCGTCCTGATTTGTTGATGAATCGGGTCGTTGTAGTGGCTGCATTCCTGCTTGATGCCCATACAATTCACCTAAACAAATACAAAAGTACATACCTATAAACCCGTGACAAATGCATTTGTATGAACACGAAGGTATCTAAAGTAGCCATAGTATGTAACTGTATAGAAATGGCATTAAATTACTAACGCATGAATAGGTAACCCCCTGAGAGTTTTTGACGTAGTAAATGTAAACAATGAAAATATCCTCTATGTTCCAGCGTTTTACATATTATCGATGAGACACTAAAATATTACAAGTCCAGAGACGTGCATTTGTAAAATGATGCAAATCTTTTTAGATTTTTTCACAAGACTTACATCATTTTACGAATGCACGTCTCAGGACTTACACCATTTTTGTGTCTCATCAACGATATGAAGTTATACATACAATGCATCCATTTTTTTTAGAATGCAGATATGAATTGCCAGCAGTAAGTTATGCATGAACAAGTGGAATAATAAGTAAAAAAAACTTACAGGCTATTGTAGGGCTTGAGTAGCAGTCCATCCATTTCCCCAAGTTTCTGTGCCCAAAACACCAAGGATATGTACCTAAAAATCAAAAGTTACCAAGAAAAGACTGTTAGATTTACGACGTATATACTAGGCCTAATTCCCAACAATTCCTTAGTGCTTGATTGCGCATAATAAGTTAACAAGATTTACCCTCATTAATCTATTTCATTTAATGACTTATTTACGAAAAAGGGCCATTAAATGCTGAACGGACTTGCTTTACAGTTCAAACAAATACTTTTAAAAAATTAAATAGAATTATAGAACGTTAGTGAATAATCAGTTTTAAAAAGAATAGCTTCCATTATTCAAATTCAAGTTGGCATATTCTGTGTGCATGCTCAAAATATCAAACTGCGTAAGTTTAAGGAGACTCAGGCAGCTAGTGCAATTGGAAATATAAATAAAGATGATTCTATAGCAAATCTGTCTGATAATCATGATGAAATTCAATATTTAACATTGGATTGCTAAAATGAAAGGTTCAATTTATCAACTTAATTCCCGGTGGGACTAATATTTCAACTAAATGTTGTACTTTTTAAATACTAAATAAATTTTTAAAAACTTGATGGAATGGAAAGGAGAAATATGAATTCAGCATAACTTACCTTATAAACTGTTGGCGAATTACGAAGTGGAAGTTTTGTCGTTTTTCACATTTGAATTTAACAAAACCACGACCTTTTGACATTATTCCATTCCTTGAAAAATAATAATTAAATAAATTGAGATCCTGATGCTTACTCATATAGAAAGGAGCCATTAAAAAATGGTTTCAGCAATTTATAAAAGCGATGGGGTTTGATTTATAATGGGCTGAATTGCCTATTTATTTATCGGGAATGTGTGTGCATAGTCCTTGTTTTTGTATCGCGACTATGAAATGCTTTAATCCGGTAAGGGTATGAGACTGGTATTTTCGATAGAAAAAATGTACCAGATCAATAAAAATAATAAAAAATTATCGTTTGTTTTTGTAGCGTGTTTCCAATTTCATTTTTGAGTTTTACGCAGTTATCATTGCTTTCCGCGCTCATTTTTTAACATTACAGCATGGGTTTAATCCTTACTTGAATTATATGCAACTCAAATTAATGCAAAGTTGCATAATATGCACGCACGTACATAATCACGTTCAAGCTATTCTGCTAAATATGCATATGTTTGGTATGTGTTTTGTCATGGAGCATATTGAATTTGCAGTTTGGACAATGGAATCAAACACAGATTTACTTTTTTATCACAAAGATTTTGTACACACACATGCAAGTGTATTTCATAAGCTTACCCTACTCTTACATGATTTATTGGGAGTATATTTAACCTGCTGAATGAAAAGCTAGAGGAAAGCCGTAGTAGCCCTGGTTAAGCGAAAGGGAATAACATGGGTTCGAAAAACAAGGTATAAACTAAACTTACGTGATACGTTTTGACTGGGGCTGTTGCACGGGCTACTCCATTCCTCTGTTTGGAAGAAACGAGGGTGAACAATCTCCATATTGCTATAATTAAGAAGAAAATAAAATCTATAAGATTATGTAATTTTGAAAAAGAGTTGTTTCTTTAAACACCACACCACCATTTACACGCGAATAATTAGCATTTAAAAAAAATGTTTCCTTTCTCATTTACTTTGAGGCGTAGGAAACCAGCAACGAATCTTTTTTTGCTTTGTCCATTTGCACACCAAGCCAAGCCTATCCCTTGTTTCTTTCTTTCTCATCTTTGCTGAGATATGGAGAATACGAACACGAGTTGTGTGCACAAATACATTGCACAATCTATCACAACAAGACTCTCTGAATGATCAGGGGATTGTTTGGGTGGTTGGGAGGCATGATGAGAGGCAGAAGCCTAGAGAAGGAATCTACATCACCGACGAAGAAGCGTCTTCGCTCTTGTATGTGTGACTCTAGCTAGGCTGCAGCTTTGTTAAGCTATATAACTGGAGTGTACTCCATCGCATCATGCATGAATGGAAATTAGGTGGATATTCGCTTGGCGTGCTAACTGCTGCTGATTTAACGCTTCTACCTGGGTCTGATTGATAGGTAATATTTAATGCTATGAAATATGAGTTATTCTATGTAATTCTATTTTCCAAAGAGGTAAATGCACATTTAATTCAGCATCATCACGGAGAGTATTTTATGCGGCTCTCACGCGGCTTTTTCATGAGCTGACTCAAGGAAAACAATTTGTTATTGCCATCTTTCCCAGCTCTTTTTTCTGCGCAACAAACCACAGCATACAAGTTAAGTGGAGGCAAAGAACCGCTCCATCATGCTACCGTCCTTCCCCGAACGAGTGATGAAGAGAGTGAGCGTCACAAGGGAAGACCAGCATGCAAATACGAATTAGTATGGAATGCAGTATTTTTACAAGTTTACAAGGGATCCGCACAGAAATAGCGCTGAAAACCTTGGCATAAAAGAAGAAAATTTAGCGGCCAGAATTTCATTACGTTATAGTTAGGAAGCCAACTCATAGGTTCCTAATACGTGAACATTTATTATTGTCTAGTCACAAAAACGAGATGAAAAACTAAATTAGTTTTTTCTGGACGCCCCCATTTCCCATGTATGTAGTGTGCGAGCCAATGCAGAGCTCGTAGAGCAAAGACGAACAAGCCAAGCTATATAGCATGTATGTTTCACGATGTGCAAAAGCCAAAGTTATATGCTTCAGTTAAGACAAGCCGCAGCATTATATGGAGCAGATATAATGGAAATGGACTCTAGTCATTTACTCATTTACTTGCATCTGCTTTACGAATGAATGTATGTATTATGTGGATTTCACTTTAGTTTTCGTTGCCAGTAATGTTCATCCAGGTTTTCATATTATGCATGATTTTTACTACCTGCACGGTGGACGTATATCATTTACACAGGTGATCAATGCAGATCTTTGACTATAAACTTTGAGCTGCATGCATCACAAGATGAGATCACGAGATGAGATCACAATCTTTGCTTTGCCTTCTTTTTAACCCTCTCTTGCAACAGCAAATGAACTTTATCTGTGGAGAGGATAGAATGTGGATTTTTTGCACTAGGTATTTGGTACGTGAATCAGCATACGCTTTGTTGGGGACCAAGTCGATATGCAGTTTCATATAGATCATAATAAGCGTAACTCCACTCCACTATGATTCTCTCTTCGCGTTACTCAAGTAATGTGATTTCAATTTGTGCTTCAACGTCTCAAGTGAACAAGCCCCTTGCGTCTTACATATTTAACGGGTGTGTATGGAATTCCACTAACAAACAAAACTAGCCTGGGAGATACCAGAAACCACGAGAAGGAATACATAACCCTATTTAGAGAGAGGGAGAGCTCATATTATTTGCGTCCTTTCCATTCCGGTGAAGACCAGATTGACACGCAGTTGCGATTAATGTATTTCAACTAGCCTTCTCGTCTTATAAAAGCAAGTCATAATATTGTGATTTGTACTCCATACATTCCCCTCTCAACTTTCAAGCAGAGTGAAATGTTATGCATTGTAAAATTTGACACGAATTGGCTTGAAGCAGAAAAACTTTGGAAATGAAACTGAGCTGCAGACGCATGTCGTCCATGATTATTTTAAAACTGCTTTTACTACCCACACGAACTTAGATAGCAAAATATTGTATGATGGAAATAGGATGGAAGGCGTTGGTTTGGCTATTCTATGATAAGATTTAGACTCTACTCAACCAACACCAACTTTCTGTTTATAAGAGTGCATGGATGAGGGTACACTGAACGGAACGATCCCATACTCGACAAAAGCATCTGAGTATTTATTGAAAACTGAAGGAAACTAGAGATCATTTTTTGCATATTGCAAATCACGGTAAAAATTAAAATGCAATACTTTTTCTGGATTGCCCCATGTTTTTATTGTCATTGTCTTATCTATACGTGCAAATATAACTGATTTGATACATCCACTTTGACGCTTGGTATGAGGTATCAATTTCTGCATAATATGACACGACAAACAACTAGGCAGACCTCATCTTTACGTATGAGTCTACCTCTAACATTTGTCTGTTTCGAGTCTTGAGCACTCGAGTGCATTCTACAGCTTCAACTACGCAGTTCGTCCATCTATTTCATGCTAAATATCCATTCTATGCTTACTGGTGGGACCGCACCTTTTCTTCCCGTTGAGTCATCAAGCTGGTGCAGCTAAACAAAATCCAGTTTGAACTGGTGTGTACATTTGGCATGTTTGTTCAAAACAAGGGAGCACGGAGCAGCTTCCCCTTTGAAGCGTCAACCCATCGTCAAAATCGTCATCACCACTACCATCATCTCAAGTATCCAACAACATGCAGCGTAAACAGCTTTAGAAGAAAAAGCTACAAGAGAGAAACTACATCCACTTCGATTCAGACCACATAACTCCTCGCCTGGTCTCTGCTCTTAACTCGACTTGCAGAAATTTTCTTATAAGTTTAAAACTACTGCAATAATTTGCAGTTAACAAATTTCCTGTTTATATTTTGTTGTGAAATATACTCCGAGGTGTATGCTAATTTCTACCAAAACTTTTTCGGAGGCAAACTCACTGTCTTCCAACAAGTGGGCTACACGATTTTGATCCTTTTTCCTACACCATCCCTTTCCCAGTCACTTTTTAAAGGGACAACGTAGTTAATTTGAGGCATTTGACTTGCAGAGAATAATAGACAACAGATTCTAAATTACATGCTGTTACAATGAAGCTCCTTGGCCATTTTTATGCAATTCACAAAATACTCGGCAGGTACAATCGCTCCACTCTACAGTCTATATGTAAAAGCGCACATTTTTAGGTACGAAATAATTTCCCAATGGCAATGGGAAGTTACAACGGTTGGAGGAATAAAATGCAAAGAAATATAGAAATTGAGCAGAAAATACATTGACAACGGGATGAGTCATGCGTCATCATTCTTTTCCAGCTTTTCATCTCGCCTCCTTTCAACTCTAACAGCCAAAGCCTGACACTACGGTGCTCGTCCAACAGTCAAAACCCATGTTCTATGTAATCCCCATCTCCGTAAAAGCATCTAAATAGCTACCCACAGACTTCCCTGTTATAGCAAATCAGATCATCAACAACGTTATATTTTAGAGCAGAGAAGAGCAAACCGTAACATTACACACAAAAGCACATTCTCAAGGAAAGTACTGAAATGCGCGAAAAATGAGAAAGTACAGGAAGACTGATTGCTTTGGTAGGCCTTCTTTTCTATCAGGATATCAGCAGTTCTTTCCTGCTTTTCAACTCATCTCAACTCTGCCAACAGCCGAAGCCTGACACTACAATACCCACGAGCAATGCCCTACCTTGATTGTTACTTTGTATACATAACTCAGGCCACTTACATTCTTCAAAGCCCACTTACAATTAGTATTTATTTTTTCACACGCATAATCAGTTTGGCAAATTTACTATTTAATTATTGAGCATATATTATATCTTTATGTACGGAATCCTTGCTTGATTACATCAACGCCATGACATAAAAGCTTGAAAGTATATTATGGAGCATTCGCACTTTATGAATATACTGCAGTTTAAGCTGGAATTATACGCGACTCACTCAACTCCTTTGTCCAAGTTTGTGAAATATTACTTTCATATGCTGCTGTTGTAAAAGAGAGTTGGCACTCACAACGCAGAAAAAATCGTGTGCTTTGTACATGCATCAATATGCTGATGACGTCACTTTTACACCAGATGCAAAACGTTCACTCTTGCATCATCGAAACAAGTCCCATGGGCATGAAGTTTATGTTTGGATCTTGTTGTATTTAATATTCTGCTGTTGTTCTAAACAATGAGGAATGTGACTGATAAATATAAACGTCGACAAACATAATGGTGCAAAAGAATGAACCCTTTACTTTTCCTTTAACTAGCAGAAAAAAAGAGTTGGAACAAACCCACTTTCTCCAAATCAAGCTGTTTGGAAACTTATGCTTTTCGACAATGTGCCCCATGATAAAACAGTGACATATATGTTGTGGCATTTGTGAAATAAACAGAAATGCAGATTCCAGAGCTATTATTTCCATGTGAAAACTCTCCAGCTGAAAACGTGAGTGATGATGATGATGACGATTTTGAGCTTTGATTTTAGAGATGGAAACTAATGATTTTACACAACAAGAACTTTTATCTAGAATTGTTATAATTGATCACTTTTACGTTGAATTTTACCAAATAACTAAAATACGAAAATTTTCTAAATTTAGCTATACTGAGTACTTGATTTGACGTATTCCACGGCGAAAATCATAACGAACCGTTGTAATATGAGAGACAGTTTATAAGAGCTAACAAAATTGAAGAAAAAGTAACTTCATCTAGAAACTAGAGCTGTTATTCTGCTCGTTTTATACAAGAATGTAAATTATTTTCTTGCTAAGTTCCGACAAGAAATTGGCAACACACAAAAAAGCTATCAAACAATCCATTGACACCTGGCACAAACTCAAAACATGCTTGTTGTTCAGGAATCAATGACTGATTATTTGCACTGACAATTAGTGTTTGAACATCCTGTCGTTCAGGAACAAAGGGAAATAAACTCAGCCACAAGAATAATATATACTTTTCCCCAATTGGCAAGCACCCTCTTTCTGGTAAATGAGAAGACGGATAAATACCTGCTACAAGCTTTGTGTTTCCAGCCACCTTTTTTCCATGCACACTGTCACTGCAAACTTTAGGAATGCATAAGGACTGCAGTTTGGTTGTCTTTAATTGAGACGAGTTTACAACATTCTTTACCAGGTGCATAAAGGCATTGGAATGAAAAATTATAACGAGAGACCAAGAGGCAATTCTAAACCAAGTATTAAGTAGACCAAGATTGGTATGCAATTTCTTTACATTATATCCTTTCAATGTTTTCTATCAACGAATTAAAAATTAAAATAAATTCTGAGGATCTTTACGAACATTTCAAAAGTAAGGTAACGCATGACTGGTTCCCAAATGGCAATAAAATAAATAATTGTCACTGCTTCCAAAAAACAAAATATGCAAAGGAGCTACGCGCCTCTACCAGTCTAGTTTTAAACTTTCTTATTTTGGTGGGCACTACTTAAATACTACATAAATAAAAAACTTGGTGGAATGGAAATACAAACTCAACATAACTTACCATGTAAACTGTTGGAGAATCACGAAGTGGATGTGTTGTCGGTGTTGACGTTTAAATTGAACAACTCTGCCACAGCTTCCACGTTTTGACACTACTCCATTCCTTGAAAAAAAATTAATAAAAAAATTGAGATCGTGATAGTTACTCATACAGAAAGGAGCCATTTAAAAAAATGGATTCAACTATTTTGATAAAGCACAAATTTTGTAAAAATATTATAGTGTGAAACGCGATAACTAAAAACTGAAGCAGCAATACGAAAAATTGCTAATTTAAAATTTGAACTTTCAAAGAAAAGGGAAATATTGTTAACGTGGTGTAAATGCTTTCACCAAACACCGTACTTGCTCTATTATTAGGGAAACTTTTATTTCTTCATAATGCATTCACGTGCAGCTGTTACAAGATTCATGTTTACATGCTTGAATTGGATCTACCAAATCTACTTATTAAATTGTCGATGCGCACCTGATTACTCCCATATTAAAGCAGCATCGTGATGAAAATTAATTCCCAATTTGAAAGAAGAGGATGATTGCGCAAGACCAGAGAAAATTTAGAATTTGAATGCAAATCACATTGCATCTTATGAACGACAACTAGCATGCAATTAACGTATTAAATAGCACTCCCTACTTGGATAGTTACTTCATAGAGTGGTTGCAGAACGTATGCAGATCCCAGTCCAATTTCTATTTCTGACGAAATGTGAAAGAATGAAGTAGAAAATCCAGAAAGTATTCCATATTTGTTTAATTACGCAGGTAGCACGTTAACATAAACAAACCACAAACGAATTTCCCTGAAACTGACCTCCAACCTGTCAATTCAAAAAACGCTAAACCATTCACATTAAAGCTTTTCAGTCCACCCGCAAACTTATCAAAATAGTCAAAAATAGCTTTACAAACATTTCTTCACTTTAACTAACAGTTCAAAAAGTGGAGAGCAGAGCTCGAGCCTGGACTCGACAGGCTCGACTACACACAACAGACTAGTCCTCACTCCTTCTACTTCTCCTTTTACTACTACTACTACTACTACTACTAGTGGCTCTCCTTCTACTCTGCTCTTTCTACAAGAGCAGAGTAGAAGCTCCTTTGTGTTTGGCTTGCTATGGTACGAAAGCTCTTTGGTAAACCAAATGTGCGTGTTGC
>JAQGAP010003510.1:0-12256 GCA_034697805.1 Orchesella bifasciata | reverse complement strand
TACCTATAACCGAGCGCACCGCTTAGGCTTTTTTTGGCCTATAAGACTTGTAGAAGCTCACGGGCATCCAGCAGTACGTAAAATGATTGCTATTGTACCAATATATCTATAATTTTTGATATTGATCAAACATAGTGCCCACCGAAAAAAGATTAAATTTAAAACTCTCGTAAAGGTTTCCTATTTAATAATAATTACTTCCAATGAGCAATATGACCTCCAGAAAATATAAAGCTAATTTGTAAGTTTGCTTTCACCAAAAGATTTTCGATGGGCACTAATATCTATAGTGAACTAAATACTACTTAAAACTACATAATAAATAAAACTGGGCGGGTCCTACTTGTTCTGATGAGGTGACTCCAGTTGTTCAATTCCTCTGCGGTTGCGTTGTCCAGCTTTAATTATTTGAAAAGCAAAAATCTATTAGAGAAGGTTATAAGAGCAAAGCTTTGATGGGGACAATATACAAAAGAAAATGCACAAGTTATCCATCTATCGGATAGCACATGAAATTCTGAGTGTAGGATTTGTAGTTAGGGTTCGGGGTAAGTAAGGGCTACTTGAATCTTCGACGATGAGCAGATGACGTAGTCAATTATTCTTCGTCATTTGTTCATTAAATGATCCGAAATTTGTTCACACTCAATACAGAGACGCACTAGTGACGGTTATATTGGCTTTAACTATAGGAAATCCCGTCTCATATTACCTCTCCCACACTGTACTCAATGCTGCTTGTATCTAAATAACATTGTCAAAAAGCAAAGCGGGTTTCATGAAACGGGATTTTTCCATAGTTAAACCCCCATATAACTGCCACTAGGGCGTCTCTGACTCAGTGTTTGATTTTGAATGCACCAAAAGGGGATTTCATATTAAAAACGATATTGCAAATTGCCTTTTTTTATTCATTTTTGGAAAACCTCTGCAGTGGTCGAGGATTGGGAGAAAGTTATTTAAAGCGAAAGCAAAAAATTGCATTACCTACTTTGTGAACTTGATGCGAAATCACTAAGCTGAACTAAGCTGATCTAAAACTTTAGCTAAGCTAAAGTTCATTCCTGTCTCTGAAAAAATATAAAGTAAACCAACTCAAATGAGATCATGTGAGGTCAGAGTGCATATTTTATACAAAAAAAAAATATAAAAGCGAAGATCCGTAAAAATGCTTAACAATAAATATTCTATTACAAAATGCTCATAATGTTCACTGTTGTGTATTTGCACGAAAACTTTCCTAAAAACGAAAAATATACATGGGTCTTGTTCCCAAATTATTACCTGTACAACATGAAGATAAATCTTATATTATTGTGTAGAAAATATGTTATACTAGAATAATGCAGGCGTAAAACTCTACTAAACCGTCTCTGTAAAGCAGCAATACTTGACAAAAATGACATTGTACGCTCTATTGTGATCTAATGCATGCCTTGCTTTTCAGTTTTTCTTTGTTATCTAGACTCATTGCAAGACAAAAAAACGTTCAGTTGTTCAACAATTACACTGCCAGGTTACGTAATAAAAATATCATACATGTGTACGCTCATAAATATTTGCATGAAAAAGTACATCGAGCAGAAACAAACGAAGAAACGCGAACATAACCCATATTTTCTGTCATAAAAAAGCGATTGCGTAAGCAAGCAGGATATAGTAAACTAAGCAAACCCATACAAAATCAGCGCGGAACAAGAAAAGTGTAACACCAGTTCATGAGAGCGAGTAGTGCTTTGATATTGTGGTTAGTCGGATTGTGGTCGTAGTTGAGTAGAAAAACAGGCTTACAAATACAAATCACCAACAAGAAAAAGCTCATAAAAAACAGGCTCGGCTCTGGCGTACTTTTTTATGAAATAATGTGAGCTCCTGCTTTGTGCTCTTACTACATTTTAGCCCTCATCGTTTGCCGGGAAGAAGGATATTAGCGTAAACAACAAAAGTTCAGGGCGTTTGAAGCTACTTGTATCTGAACCGTGTAATTTTTTAGCCATGAGCTGATTTGACTTGGAAAATATGGACAAAAGTTTTAGAAATCACTGCTTGCAAATATTTTGAGAAAAAGTCTGTACGTATTGGTAATTTTTATGATTCATCGTTGTCTCACTCTCCCCCTCACATTTACTCAGTGCTGGTAACGTTTCAGCGTGAAACGTTTTGGAACGTTCCAAAGCATTTCGTTTCAGCATTTGTTCCAGATTTTTGGTGAAACGAATTGCTTTGAAACGAAACGGATTGAAACGTTTCACCCTTGGAACAGATTGAAACGAATCACTGAAACGCGTTTCAGTTCGTTTCAGCCAAGCAAATAACTACACGCAATTCCTTCATCAAGTCATCATTATCAGAGTCATTTGAAACTCCAAATTTTAACATTATAGGTAGCCAGTTTCTAAATCTGACGAAAATTTGCATCAGTTTAACTAAAAACCAGGTTTTGGTATCAAACATAGTTTTTGGGTTCTAGTTTTTCATACTATGAAACCCCAAATAAGGTTCAAATGCAATACAACGGAGGAAAAATTGAGTGATAAACAATAAATTTGCAACAGTGTTGAAACACATTTAGGACAGCCCACCAATTGGTTTGCAACATAACGCCTAATGGCTTATAGTACTAAAGCTTACACAAAATGTTTTTTTTTCTGAAATATTGGAATATGGTAACTGAAACGTGTTTCAATGTGTTTCGTTTCGTTTGGTAAGGCAAAAGCTAAGAAAGCGCTTGGCAAACTTAAACGCGGCATGGGTAAGCGAAGATTAATAACAAAGGATTGGATACAAACTTACCTAATACTTATGGTGTCTTGGTTGAGCCTTTTGTACTGCTACTCCATTCCTCCTTTTGGTTGAAAAGAAAGCGGAATAAACACCATATCGCTATAATGAGAAAAGAAGACGAAATTATGTTTTTGGTTTATATTAACCCAGCTATAAATATTATGTGGCACATTGCGTGATCGTCATTTTTGCTGACAGCAGCAACAAAATGTGTAAAATATTAATAATTCAGAATAAGAACCCATTTAATGATGAATTGATACACTACAACATAGCGCACTCAAAAAGAGAATTGTATCAGATAAAAAATTCTAAGCAAATATAGGAAAGACGAATACTTTGGCGGAATTTAACACCTGATTTTATGCGCTGTAAAATGATATTTTTACTGTTAAAATGGTTTCATTCATCAAACTCGCCACCAAAAAGACATTCCTCACTTTTTATTGCAACGGAGTAAATAATTAAAGTTCAGCATACTTGGAACCATGTAATATTTAGCCATGAAGTGACTCACGAGATAAATTATTGCAGAAAATTAAAAATATGGATATGAACCCCAGCTTTCTGCTTGAAAAGATTTTTAAAAGTAACTACTTGCCACAAATAATTTTGTAAAACCAGTTTGCCAAGATGCATCCGCAAACTGTAGTGATACTACACCAAAATGCAGTAATAATGTGTGGTTTACAAGTCAGCTTCACAAAAAATAGGTTAAATTATGAAACTTACATTTTTGGTATGTAATTCTCCTCCGTATTCCCTCTTGCTGCTGAAAGGAAGCGAGTGCATTATACCGCATCTGATCTGCATCTGAAAAACAAATAAATTCAGACATTCATAAAACATTTTGAATATTAGCACAGTTAAACGAAAGCATGAGAAGTCTTTATGATTTATATCCTAACGAATGAACTCCATAACATATGAATGTGTTCCTTTCCAGGAAAGAAGACAGCGACTACCCAGATCACATTGGGGAGTGTTTTTGCAGCCAAGCAATGAGATGCCAACATGAATTTCAGCTTCATTTGAGAGAAATCCGTTACACGAGTCATATTTACAAGTTTGAATTGGATCTATCAATTCTGCTTATTTATGCTCCAATTTTATAAGATTTTCCAAAACCGGTTTCCCGATTCATGGTTTTGACCGTAACACAGATTTGCAGCGTTGCATACGATATGAATACGATATAAATTACTAAGAATGTTATAACTTTTATCAGAATAATGCTTACAGACTTAGATAAATAAGCCGAACCTTCAAAAAGTTTTAAAATATAGATCTGCATAAAAAATAAAATAGAACCACACTTACTCTCAGAGTAGCATTCCCAAGTCCCGACAGTTGAGCTCTCTCCTCCGCAATCGCAAGTCATTTTTCCGGACATGTGAGCGACACCTTAAAGAAATTCAGAAAGAATATCACAATACAGCTTCAGTAAATAGGTAAAAGACACAAATACTAACATAAAATCAGGCTAGGAAGGGCTTACAAAGCAGTGCTGAAGTTGACCACTGCAGTTTTATGTCTTTCTGGGAGTCATAACTTTCAACATAAACAAGTAAGTGTAATGCGATTTTCTTACTTGCATACTTTAATTGGTTACAAGAAATAAGCTAAAGAAAGAGACGCAAGGCTCTAAGAAACATGCTGATTTATCACATTTTCGAGTCATGCATAAGCCGTAATGTGGTCGTGCTAACGAAAAAGTAGCACGGACAAAGACCACAAAGACTTTGATCGGATGCAAAACATGTAATGCATATACGTTCCAAATTATCATAGCGTAGTAGCTGGAAAAGACCTATCATCTCGCTTTTCAGTGAGATCGTGATATCACACGTATAAGCAGGATTAGGTAGACTGATTTGGAGAGTCTAGTTGTAACAACTGCGTTTTAAAAATCAGAAGCTAAGAAGTAGCAGTGAAATACAGCTTGAGTAAAAAGGTGGAGAGGACGAATAAGGTAAATTAGTACGCCGAAAAAAGGAATGTCTACTTTCTCACACAAAGCGTATTACAATAAAAGTAAACATGAATGCAAAATGAAAAATGCTAGGCGCTAAACTCATTGTTATGAATCTGTTAGTTATTAGGTTTAAATCGAATGGATGTAGCACTGGTTGTCTAATATCTACTTAGTTGACATGCTTGACAAAAAAAGCGTGCTACTGTTTTAAACAGAAACTTACATTTATTTATGCTCCTTCCAGATTTTACAAAACTGGTTCCCCCATTCATGTTTTCGACCGTAACCCAGCTCTGAAACGTTACATACAAACCAAAAGATTATATTAGCAAAAACGTTTTTGAGGGCCTTTTTCGCTATGACTAGCTCGACCCATTTTCATTCTGTAGAAAAAACAATGAATGGATTGCGACGTGGATAAAAATTTATTGGAATCGTACATGCATTCTTTTTCTAACTCTGTAACGTCACTTTTTGTTATAAAAGAAACCAGCAATGCTCTTTTTCAACCATAAACCCAACATTACTTTGCAAGCTTGGAATCTATACATATTCTTGCTAGTCTTGAAAAAGAACAGAAAAATGTAGGGAGAAGACATGGCAAAAAATGTTACGCATTGCGTCATTTAACGACCATATTACGAGCCTTCTAACAATGCTGTGCCACGCAGAATAGATAAGAAACAATTACCTTTTATGGCGTTCCGTTTTTTCTCACCGGGTCAGTTTTTGTCCACTTTTTACTCCTAATTTCCTTATTCTTGCACTCACTAGCACTCTTTAATGTAGCTTGCGTCACTTCTCACGAATCCAGAAATTTTCAAATAGTTAATGTTTTATTCTTCTTTCAAGTGGTTTTTTTTAAATTTTCACACTTAAAACTGACCTGCCCACTTCTCTCCCTCCCCATATTTTTGTTTTGTTGTGTAAATAAACTCACGCGTGCACTCAGTAACTTTTTTTCAATACCACCTGTACTAGTTCTCGTAAATATCGTAAATAAATGGGCAAACTTTTCAAAGGTTAACGTGATGTGTTCTACACGTTATAACTTCTCACTGTTCACAGACACCCTGGTATTACGCAGTTTACTGGTTCCTTTATTTTGGGGGAGGGAGAGAAGTCTGGCCGCAGCGTAAAATGACTTGACTTGGTTGAGCGACTAGAAGAGAATGGCGTCCCACTTGTTGGAGACCGTGAGCTTGGCTTCGTTAGCTTGACTTGCTCGCTGCTGGAGTAGAGGTGGGCATTTGAGAAAATATCCTGCCTTGGCCTTCTCACCTATTAAAATAAAACAGATAATCATCATCGTCATCCGATTGGTAATTTTTTACGTTTATGGACGTGGCTTGCAAGAATAAATTCGCGATATTGATAAGAAATTTAGGCTCGTGTTGTTTTTGTTAATTTCAAAATTGGGAGGTTTTACCTACAATAATGCTTAATACCAAATCAAATAAGAATTTTGTTGTATTTTGTATAGTAGCTTGGGAGACTTTTGACAAGATTACAGTTTACGTTAATTCGCCAACCACCAAATTATCAGTATGACACATGCAAGTAAATTATTTACTTCATGAGGGTTGCATTTGTTGACATATTTTTTTACCTACTCCAGTGTTCAATCTCCTACGAATTTAAAAATTGCACCGAAAACGTTTTATTAACTGCAGGGTAATTTTTTCATCCAAACAAGACATGCTTTAAAAAGGGAAAAGGACTGGATTAATATGTATGCTCAAAAATTTTATGCTGCAATCACTCACCTCTACTCAATCTACTTCTTGGACTCAAGTGCGCTGCTGTTGCTATGCTGTGTGATCATGGCGAGAGAAGCCTAGTGTACGTGTCAAGATCCAGAACATGCATCTTGAAGGAAAAACATATAAGTTCTCTCCGTCCTCATGATGAGTCACGCGCTATACTTTTGCTCCTTTGTCCGTTTCGTATCTTCTCATACGCTAAATGCTAAAGACGTAGTTCTTTGTTAGTCGACATCACTCGCAGAAGCGAGGTGTACTTGGGGTGGTGATGATGATGATGGACTGGAGTTAAAGGGGAAGATGACGAAGCTGCTTTGTTTAATCTAGTTCTGTCCGGTTTATGTAGAATGGAAAGAGGCAACTGAGCATGGTTATACACGCGTATGCACTCCTATACACCCAGTCAAAATGCTTGGGGTATTATGTATTCTAGCCAGCTTGATTAATATGCGAGAAAAGGGACATTTCAGCTACAACGTTTGGATAGTTAAGGATGGATATAAAAATGCATTGCTTCTGCCCAGCAGCTCGTTATTTTGGTCCATTTAACTATTTCCTTTGGAAGACCCTTTCCCAGGCTTTTGCATTTTGGTTGACACTTTCAAATGACATAATTGGGGTTTGCCCTATATCTGGAAGAGACTGGAGGAGATATGCTCTGCTCTCATACCTAAAAAATGGTATTTCAGTAAGAAGACTGCTGCTCAGTTTTTCACTGTGATTGGAATCTCTAGTATAAATCTTGGCTCGGGAGCCCTCCACAACAAACTTAAAAGAAAGAGGCGCATGACAGTTTTTTGTGCCAGTCACGATGAAGACAACAGTAACAATGTGAAAGGTGGGTTTGTCTTTTAAATACGATGTGGAACTCATGCTCATATTTTGTGTTGAGGAAAATTAATACGCAAAAATGTGCATTATGATTTATGCAAAATTTGTGGTTGTCAAAAAACTAGGACACATTTTGTGTGCGAACATTCCTCCCGTCAGCTTCTTCCTTACAATATCTACATACATCACGGAGCTTTAAAAATACATGTTATTCAGCTCACGTTTATGTTCCCTTGCAGTCGATTGTCGCAGTTGACGGCAGGTTTCGTTGAGACACGGGCTCTCCTACTTTTGCCCTTGTTCATATGAAATGCTCCATGACTCCTGTTCCATGAGTATTCTGGAGCTTTTGTATTTCTGTTTTATTTAGTTGCATTACGTTCACTTGCGGTTTGAGAACATTTTATCAAACTAATTTCCACATCCGCTGACATGTTGGGTGTCATTAAAACCTCCAGCCTTCAAAATCTCAACCCAATCCAACAGCCCACATTCACACCATGTAAGAAGTTAGTGGTGAGCAACCGGAACCTAGTCCTTTGCAAGTGGAATCTCAACGACAAGACTTAGTCTGCCTATGGAAAGAACAGCGTTTGGGCACCACCGCCGCCGGACCCCTGGGGTATCAAAGCAAACCTGGCTTGATAACCCTAACCATGTCGCCTACAAGAATAAGTTAGATTAGCATTATCAAGGGGACAAGCCGGAAGCCACAATTCTCAAAATGTTGAGGAGACTCCTGAATGGAGTGCTCATCAGGATCCGCCTGTGCTTACCTCAACGTAAAATTGTTAGGGCTAACTATTATCCAGTCAAAGAGCGTTTTGGATCTCGCTTACATCGTAACCTCCTCTTCCACCTCCAGACGTAGCTCAGAAAAATAAATACTCCATTTTGGTTTCACTTGGGTCACAAAAACCAAAAAAGGGAAGAGGGCTCATATCCAACCATCTTCTGGTTGGTAACCAACGAAACATTTTAAAAAGTACTTGCATAAATTTAAAAATTTAATTTTTAAAAGTTTTTTCCAAAGACATTTTGATTGAAATATTTACGACTGAATTTGAACCTAAATCCAGAAAACTTTTTTGTTAAACGTAGTGTAAAATTCCTTATGAATCATTTCATTTCCGTTTGAAAATGTCCACCCAACCTGATACAACTTTGAAGGCGGAGTCTAATCAGAAGGATCAGGGCTCAAAGGCTTTCGTCACTGAGTATGACAAAGATGGGACCTTGTCAGAGGAGCCTTCAGTACGTCCATCCAACCTCAATTCCTGTGAAAAAGTTGAGAGCGACCTGAGCCAACCCACCGCCAAAACTGACTGGAACGAAGGCTCTCCGGCTGGATCGTCCCGGAGCCTCAGCATTCTGACAAGGTAACTTTTAAAACTAAAATGCCGATGATAATTTGAATTTGAAGCAAAGCAACCTAATTATTTTCTTGTTCGTTAAGGCCTGAAAAAGAGGCTGGATTCGGGTCCCACAGAGAGATTCAGATGGGGAAACCGAACTGGGTAAAAACGTACGTGTATCAGTCTCCGTCAGCCGCCCGAACCCCTCTGGCTCCGTGTGAGGAGTCCTTCCGTTTGGGCTTCATTAAGAACGATAGAGAGACTACTGGTTCCATGATTGATCCTCCTCTCAAGTCGGTTTCAAGCTTTCAGAATTTGGGAAAGGAGTTTGAGCAATCACTCAAGAAAATGGCGGAGATTGAAGCAGACTCAGCCCCCAGAGTAGAAAGCAAGATTGAGGATCAGGTCCCCACCGCTGCCCCTACTCAGCCTCCCGCGAGAGGAGCTGCATTTACCAGGATGTTGTACAGGGCAGGTCAAACTGTACTAAAGTTTGGAAGACGACAGTGGGGCCGATTAGCCAAGAAGGGACCTTCGTCAAAGCCTAGGGAGCAGCAACCATCGATCAGAAGGCGAAATCTGAACCGCGCCCTTCTCGATCAAATAGTTGAGTGGACTAACTTGGAAAATGTCAGAAAGGTCTCCCCTCCTGTCATTACGCTCTATTCACCCCATGAATCTGAGACCGAGCAGCCAAGCGAGAGTGATCCTGAGAGTTTGTTCACTGTACCTGACAAGAACGACCATTAACTAACGACCGGTGTCTTTTGTCTGACCGGCTTTTGACTAACATAATCAGCGAGTAAAAAATTGAAATGACTTTCAACCATTGTATTTAAATGATAAAGCTATAATCCCATTAAAAATTTTTTTACAAATAATATATGTTCAATTGTTTGCTCCAATAATAAAATTTAAAATGTATTACTGTTTGTTTTCAAGACAAACTTTGTTTCAGCATAAAATTGCAAAACACATGCAAAAACTGTTGACATAAATAATACTTCAAGTTGCATACAATTTCTAATTAATACAAAACAAAAAGTTAAAGAAGACGCATCCAAAACACTCAAATCAGTAACTGCAATTACAAGAAACCACATTTGTTTGTTGGCGATTCGTCGATTAATTATTCAACTGCTTCAAGCTTTGCAAAAACTTTAATCAAATATTTATCTCTTCAATTTAACATATTGAATGCTTTTCTTTCTGCACAGCCATTCGTCTTTCGTAAAAGTTATAATTGAGGAAATTGTTGTACATTAAAAGCTGTCAACGTTGGTCAATTATCGCAGTCAATTGCAACTTTTACTCCATCCCAAACGTAAGCTTGTTCTCCCTCTTCCCATCTCACTTTTTGTGAGATAACTTTGCTGGCATCCTGAATATCAGCGAGAAAATGTTTGAGAATGTACATCTCAGCAAATTACGTGTTTTGTGCCATGCAACCATTTAACTCCACATACTCCACTGAAAATGCATGGGATTTGGTTTACATTGATCATGGTCTGAATTGTGAAACGTGGCATGAAATAAAGGGAGATAGAAACTCCAAGCTACTCCACTCTCCGCACTACAAAGCTTGAGCTCTTGTATGACGTTCAACCGCATTCAGTACACAAGGCCAAGTGAAAAAGATTGTGGGAGATGGAGTTTCTGGGGCATTGTGAGAGTTGACTGGGGATTGTCCCCTGGATTGATGGGAGTTCGGGGCTCACCGAGTAAACATAAATTGACTATTTTTGATGGATTGGACTTTCCATGAGACGTGAAACATGAATTGAACAGAGTTGTTTCGTTTCCCGAAGTCCGTAGATTGAACGTATGAAAATTGTCCTGGTCAATCAGCTAGAAATTGAAAATGAATTTATCCAAATTTTGTGACCTGACAAGGTTCACAGGACTTGTACCCCTTGCAATTTGTGATGCCGTTGTACTTATAGAGAATCTGTGGAATGTGCTAAAAAACAACAACATGTTGATGCATTGCAAATGGGAACAAGTAGTCAATCAAAGCATCACAGAATGTGCGCGTCATGGAATCCCCTATGTTCTACCAAGAAGAAATAGTTGCATTATTTTGGTGAAGTTATAAATTCGAGGACTTATCAATTATACGCAGGAATCTAGGAAACAATGTCTGCTTGGGCAATTTGCCTGTATCCAAACTGCTGATATCGCAAAGGAAACGGGATTGCCAAGCCAAATCAGCATTTCTGTACTTCCTCCTTTTTCACGCATTTAAGTGCTTTCCTTGAGAACGTGCTTTTGTGTATAATGTTTTTGTTTGCTTCTCTGTTCTAAAAAACTGTCTGATAGGGGAAAAGGTAGTTGGGATTTGATTCCATGCATTGATCTTGGCTATGCTACTTGCTACAATGCCCACAAGCAATGTCTTACCTTGATTGCTACTCTCTATGACTAACTCAGACTCCTAACGTTCTTCCTAGCTCACATCGAATATATTGTTTCATACACATAATCAGTTTGGCAAACTTAATATGTTATTAAACATTCAATCAATGAGCATATATTATATTTTTTATGTACAAAATCCTTCCTTAATTACATCAATGGTATGACATAAAAGCTTGCAAGTATATTACGGAGCATTCGCACATTGTGAATATAACGCAGTTGATGCTGGAATTATACGCGATTCACACAACTTTGTCAAAGTGCGAAATATTACTCTACTCCGAATCTTCCACATAACCTTTCTGCTATTGATAGCTGCTGTTGTAAAAGAGAGTTTGCACTCACAACGCAGAAAAAATCGTGTGCTTTGTATATGCATCATATGCTGATGACGTCACTTTTACACCAGATGCAAAACGTTCACTCTAGCATCATCGAAACAAGTCCCATGGCCATGAAGATCGAATGTTTGTGTTTGTATCTTGTTGTATTTAATATTCTGCTTTTGTTCTCAAGAATGGGGAATATGACTGAAAAATATAAACTTGTCATGCCTTTTGCAATTTTCCAATAAAAGTGTGATGTCGACAAACGTAATGATGCAAAAGAATGAGCCCTTTACTTTTCCTGTAGCTAACAGAAAATAAAGTGTTGGACGGAAACCCATGATAAAAAACAATTGTGTCATAATTTTAAGTATTAATGCATGAATTTATTGACATCATTCAATTGACTTTAATACTGGCCGACTAAGTTTTATCTTACCAATACAGCGAAAGAGAAGTGCTCTGATTATTCAAAGATACAATATGAAGCCCGGCTTCTTGGAAAATAATGAATGCATAGTTGTCGGCAGTGAGTGAAAATGTACTAGTTGCAGTGTGCAATGAACAAACAGTTAGCTCCCCACATGGATGCTAAGCACTATTTTCGCTCTTTGTATTGCAGCAGTGGATCCCAACCGGTTTGGACATTTGTGAAATAAACATGATCGCAGATCCTGGAGCTATTATTTTCAAGTGAAAAATCTCCAGCTGAAGAGTGATGATGATGATGGGTACCATTTAACTCACAACTGTAAAAGAGAATTTGTAACTAAAAACCGCTAGAATTTGCAACTCTAGAATTTT
>JAQGAP010003509.1:0-12260 GCA_034697805.1 Orchesella bifasciata | reverse complement strand
AAGGACCTACCACCGCTCCACGTCTCATAATTCCCATATCTCTGGCTTAACTACAGGTTATTTTTTCTCGGACTCTAGCTTCGCTTCAATTTCACCAGTGGGTTTCACATGTTCGGTCGGATGGGATCGGAACTATATGTAAATCTCAAGCTAGAAAGTGTTAGTCTCATACATATATATATACGTCTACAAGCAAAAGGCTCTCAAAATGTTCAATAAAAGATATTGGCTGAGCTTTTACGAAGGATACTTGAATGTGCAATAAAATAGTGCATAATGGGAATGCTAGCGTTTGCTCTCTTGATCTTGAGTCTAACAAATCAAGAGATTAAAGAGTTTGCAAAGAACCTATGTGTACGTACACCCGTGTAGATATGAGTTTACTATTTCATGAATCACTAGATGTTATACGATACTAAACTTTCATCATCTCGCGTTTTGGGAACTTTGCCATCTCCGTGTACACATGTATTAGAGAGGCTTCGTAGCGAGAACTAAAAACACTATATCTTTTCCCTTTACAGTTTTTTACCCACTTTGTTCATATTGCCAAAGCCCAAACTATTGGAAATGATGGAGGATAAATCTGATAAAATGGTTTCCTTATTGAACGTGTGCACATTACACGTGGATTAATTCAATCTTTGCATTACAACTCCTTGGCTGGGTTTGACAATAAAGTGGTTGCTAGAACCAGGTTACATTTAAAACAAGCGTGCAAAATGAGAGCACAATGTATGATTTATAAGCTTATAATTTGTCAGCGACAAAGTTTTTGAACTTCAACACAAAACAAAGTCAAAACTAAAACCGACAAAGAGTCAGAAAGAAAGGAAAGTTATTGTTTTCGTGCCAATTTATTTCAAACACATCAACATCATTGTTCATTCATGCCATGGCACGCGAATAAGTGTCATTTCTGCTATTGATTAAGCCATCATTTTGTTGCATCCTTCCATTCGTTGACAAGCAAAAGTACGTTGGACTACTTTCCACATGCAAAAGAATGTCGAGTACCGTTTTGTTGTGTGAATCTTAACAAAAGCTCCTTTGGTATGTACGCAGAGGTAATCGCATCGCATGCTGTTTTACTGATCTAATTTTAGTTTTGAAGAGCAAGGTTGGCTCATGTCGCTACAAAATATGATAGGAAATAGGGAGTGTTTCTTATAGAAAAAAAGACATGTACCACTAGGATAGCTTTGTTCTGTGGCATTTATAGTCTTATCCTTTTTTTCTTTCCCAGCACTGCCATTGCCATCCAAGCGATGCTACACGCTATTTCATGCACATTGACTGCAATTTAAGCAATCCAAAGCAATGACAGTGACAGCAGGCGCCCGTGTCCTCTTCTTGCCTTGTGACGACACCACTCTGCTCTTTCGCTTTTTCCTGTTTGCCAACTATGTTTATACTCCTTCGTTCCGAACACATCATAATCGTATTGAGCATTGACTCTCAAATTTCATCTTGGGTCGGTCGACCGGTCGGTTGGGGCGTTCTCGTTTCCATTTTTTAATATTACTAAATTTCCTGTACAACGTTAACCCATTTGATATGCCATTCTCAGTGGGAAAGGAGAGCATGGTAAACATCTTTTGGTAACCCTTCCACAGCTCATATGTATGCAAACGAGTTATTAAAGATTCGTAATGAATCTACATGCACCGTATTATCTTGCCAATGTGACTGTCTCATGAACTACGCAAGACACTCAAAGTTTGACCGTGGAACTTGCCTTTTATCTCCAATTCATGAATCTTTCTCTACAAAAAGTTGATACATCAGAATCACATTATAATACTTAGAGTAGTCACAAGTCAAAGTGAAGAGCACTTTTTGGTTGGTAATATAAAAAGTAGCAAAGGTTTTCGCAGCTCGTCCCAAATGGATCATGTATTTTATCTCTTTTGACTTTTCTCGAGCTCTACAAGCTGGGTTTCCTTCAGTCAACTTTTTTCTTTCTCTTGAGCATACACATATACTTACGAGGAGCATAAGCCTGCATAACTTTGCATTGTTCTTCTTCCTCTTCCCATTTTACTAGGACTTTAAGGTTATAGCATGTCCTTGTGACTTATAAGTGGTGAGCGGCTCCCGTGGGCTTACCAGCACTTCTCAATGACTCCGCAATCCGGTCTCCTTTTTAAATACATCATTTGATTACTCTCCAACCATAATTTCAAATCTGTCTAGAATGTGGCATTGTATCAAACTGAACAACGCGTGCACACAACCGTTCACATGAGGAGGTTGTGACTCTGTGATCGTCAAACGTCGTCCTCCGTCTCACTAAATGTTTTTTGCAACATTTATCAATAGCCAGACAGGCAAAAAGTGTCCACAAAACCCTACTTTTTTCTGCTATACTTTACTACTTTACCTTTTTCATCTCTTGACTCAAGTATTGCTTTGTTGCTACTTTCTGCATCACTCAACTCTACTCGGCGTAAGTTGTGTAAGGCAATAAAACCTGAAACATTTCCTGTTGTACAAACTACTTCAAAGAAAAAATCTCCGTTTCTAAACGATAATTATTTCCCGTTTTGAGCAGCCACCATTCCCATTTATATTCTACCCTGTAATTGAATTCCATTTTTGATGAGTCTCTCCAGTAATCGTTTCTCAAGTAGTTTTGTAGGGTGAAAAGTTAAAGGGTTATTTTATACCCAATCGTTTGTGCATTCGCCGTGAGAATTGTAGTACGACTGCATTCAGACTCCCTACTTCAAAAGATGGAAAGTCATATCTAATCATTAGTCTTTTTATCAAGGCAAAGTTACTGTGACTTTTGAAGATGTGTGCGGAGCAATAATTGTATAACGGAATTTCATTAGTTCCCTTTTTAGTCTGAAAAGAAGTAAAACATATATATTATACGGAGTATGCAAGATAATTTCTCCAAATGATGAAAGTATTTTGTGACTCTTAACATCGTTTACAAGACTATTCCATTCATATCATCATCTTGGTCTTGATCATCATCATCATCATCATCATCGTCATCATCTCCCTTTCACGATTTTGTTCGAAAGAAAGTTGAAAAAAGTTTTGTGAAAGAGTCAGTAGCATCAGTTAGCTGTTCATTGAGTATAGCAGCGCATTTACTAAAGTTGGTGAATAGTGGCTGGGCTGAGAATAAAGTGGAGATAAAGTATTTTGTGTGGAAAGGAACTGTAAGCGCTGACAGCTTAGTACAGTTTTTTTCTCTCCGTTTATAACGTCAGCCTAGTAATATCCAGCAGTTGAGTGTGATGCATAAGCAGTGCACTAGGTTAGGTAGGTAGGATTCAGGGAGAGGCAGTTAGTAAACCTACTACTATATGTTAGAACATTAGTTCCGATTACGAAGGGCTGAAGAATCCTTATAAATCATGTATAGATGAAGAGATTTAAAAGTGGGAACGACGAGGATTCAAGGATGGCTTGGGCAAGTGCTCCATGTATATTTTATGCCCTTTAAGCAGCTTCTATTCGTCAACTTTTTGGGATCCAAGTCATGGCAAAAATGTATTAGCACTGGGAGCATCCAGGCAGCCGATTTTGTCTCCACAGAAAATGAGACTTGCACTCTCACAGACTGAAGTGAAAGTATCAACAACGCTCGATTAGATATAACGTGGAGATGACGCAACTGCTGTTCCAAAGTATTGAATGTTGTGAAGAAGGATGAAGAGTGCTAAAAGTGAAAAGGTTTGTAGTGCAATGATGATATAGTTGGTACGATAGATGCAGAGAGAGACGCCAGTAACGGTGCTAGATAATAAGTGTTCTGGAAGAATAAATGGAAAAGAGCGTCCGAAGGAATATATATACAAGTTGAATAGTGGAAAGCTACCTTACATACATCAATCTGAGAGACTCTAGTGCAACTTTCATCCAATAAATTTATAAATGATATGACAGACGCAATAATTTTGCTTTTCCCTTTCCCCTGCTTCACATTCGAAACTATTGTCGACAGTGGCAATGCTAAGGATTTTTGGAGTGGAGCGGATTGTGAATCTTGTTTGTTGCTGAACTCAGTGTTATTCTGGAGAGTGCAAAAAATGTGAAGCCGGTTTGTGCTTGTGCTGCATATCCTTCACATTCACAGCTCACGGAGAGAGAAAGTTTGATTCCCCGTTACTTTTCTTTTGGCTAGGGCGGCTTTGTATCTTTCAAAATGTAAAAAAGATGACGTTAGTCTTCGTTTACTGCTACGATATGAGTAAACGTGTTAGCGGATCTGGAGGCAAGACTCTTGACACTTTGGGTAATTTTCATTATTGAATTACACCTTTGTTGTGATTTCCATTTTTTACTTGGTTATAGTAACTCTAGTTTGTTCGGAGTGGAGCAACTTTCACTCCATGCACTCACTCACACACGCGCTCTGATAAACGATGAGTACTCTGAGCACTGTATGGAGTGGGGTTAGGTAGTCTCTTGAGAAAAATCAAGTTTTTCCATGTAAATGAAGTATTTCTGAACTCAAATCGCTTGACTGGGTAGCTCCAAGTTATAACATTATTTTATGTACCGAGGATGATATTTGCATACAAATTTGCGTAAATAACTCAAGTCCTTTAGCTCTCTGTTCGAAATGTAATGGGCTGAGAAGACTCTTTAGAGGTTTAAGAATGAAACATAATATACGGCAAACTTGATGGTATTTGCTCTCTTGGTTATTTATTTTCAGGGAAAGTTCTGCGGAAATGTGGAATTTGCAAGGATATTCCAGTAAAATTTTATCATCCCGTCATCTGCATATTTGGAACATTGTATGACTATAACAAGTCTGGGATCCAGATAAGAGATGGCCATGAAGTGGTGAGTTGGAATTAGAATATCTGATACTTCTCCGGCTGCCTGTGTCAGAGCCATTTTTATTTGCGTACATTACCATTTCTTGAACTATCGTGCTTTAGTCCTCCATGATAATGTTATTTGCATGTGTCGAAGGAGCATATGTGTTCCCAGTATTTCAAGGAAGAGAGGAGGAAAAGATGTTGAAATTGCAAGCAAACAACATTTCCATTTACGCAATAAAAAGGAAATACAAAACTTCATTTCCATCCGTCCTTTCCCCTATCACAAATATGTATACAAAGCGTTTTCTTGAATTGAACTGATTTTTTTTTTGGTTTGTCACTCACCCTGACGTTTCCTTTTGTTATTGGCTAGGAGAAGGGATTTGATAAGGAAGCTTCCATTGTTTACATATCAAGGACAACCACAAAATCCGAGTTTGACGAATGGATTCAATCTCAACACCAAAAATATTCGTACTACCACTACCATTATAATCGAAGAAATTGTATTTATAGACTTTCACTCTTGTATGAAAAATGTGTGTCTATATAGTATATTATGCGTATATTTTTCATCCAAAACAGACCGGAGAGCTACCACATGGTGTACAATAACTGTATCAAGTTTTTAGAAGATGCTTGTCTCTTTCTTGGAATTCCACTTCCTTTCACTTTACAATACATTCAGCAATGGCTATATGCTCAGTAAGTTCCAGTTTTTCAACATTTTTTCCCTTTTTTCAACGACCCAACTCATTCAGCATCATCATTACCATCACCCCACATCATCCCATATATTATCGTACATCAAGATAAAGTTCAATTAATCTTCAGAGTTTCACTCTTCTACTTTTTTTGGTTGCTCCACACAGTAAGGATGCTGTTGCAATGAAGGCTGTGAGTAAACTTTCTGGCTATTCAGACACTGCAAGTAAGGCAGTAGCACTTCCAGGCTTTACAACATCAGTAACGCATCGTTTCCGATGATGGCTATCATCAACTACCAACCAACCACAATCCTAGCATCTGCCGTGGTGCTTCCTCCAAACTTCCACTCCAACTTTATGTGTATCGTTTCTCAATATCAGAGTTTTGTCACCATTTTCTAATACCAAAGAATATATATGTATATAAGCATATACCGGGTATATCCAGTCAACACTATGAATTCAATGCGGCTCTGGACTGGACTTTGTGGACACATTGGACTAGTGGCGAGGAGAGTGAAAAAAGCAGAGTTGTAAAAAAATATCACATTGTGGTTTTCTCCCAAGCCTTTGCCAGCTAAATAGGATTTAATGGTGGTAGTGGTCAAGACTGACTACACTATATACATGGTTTAATGTATACAATGTGCTTTTTGGTCATTTTAAAAGAGCTCGGTTGTTCATGACAGGATGGCATTGTCATATAAAATCACTACGGTGAAGGTTATACACAAATTGCATATGGCGAAATACGTATTTTTCACTCTTTTAGCGCTTCCGCACAGTTGGTTCTGGCTTTCTGCCATCCTATTTTTGTGTAATATAGAGAGAGCAAGATAAACCAGTGAGAGGACGAAATGCACGAAAAAATGAAAGGAAAAGATAGAAATGGTGTCAAATCGGAAATGCCGTAAAAGACCTGGGTTTTTATCTGATTAATAGTATACAATCTCTTCGCGGATCTGGAAGGATGGAAAAGGATAGAAGAGAAAGAAGAGAAAAAGTTGTTTTGTTGCTATCTTGCTGGTACACAGTCATGCATGCTTGGGTTTTGATGAGTTTCTTGCCGCTGGCGGCCCACACAAGGTACCTAAGTACGAAGAAATGTTCATGCTGTCCAATCCAATACAACACGCGCAGCAGCGCATGCTGCATTGTATCTTGTATCAAATACGAAAACCAAACTTTTTACATTTCTGTACTGCTTATATAACTTAAACAACTAGATGTTTCTAGTATTCTATAAATAATGTAATAATATATTATATACAAATCTATTTCTGTGAATGCTCTTTTAGTAAGTTTCCACTATGCTGATCCGTCTCAAGATAAAATTGTGTGGTTGATGTGCGTTTTTGATTTTGTCGGATTTGATTTAAATAATCAATTCCATAATAAAATATAAGCATACTTAAATCTGTAGCTATGATTTGCCTACACAATACAAATTAATAGAAAGGTAAATCTTTGTATAAAACCTCAATACCTGTGAATGATCAATGTATGTACTTGATAATGTCGCCAATTTATCTGCACTATCAAACAGAGTTTTATTACTTCATATTATTTCATGTTAACGTATGTGTCTTATAAAACTAGCGAAAACTGTGACTGTCCGGTATATTTTATAATGGTAACATCTAACTAATTTAGCAATAGAAGGTGGCAAGCAAGAAACTTGTGTTATTGATGTAACCGCCTCTAACTGCAATATTCAGTAAGCTTTCAAAAACTAGAATGTAAATATAGATGTACGGGAAAATATGTTAAGAAGTGAGAACACATACATTTTGTTAGCACTACTACTGTGCTGAAGAAGATAACTTTTTTCCATTGAAAGCCTGACAATTCAATAAAAGTTCAATCAACAAGGCTATTCAAAAGTTCTACTGAATGCTTTACACCAAATACCTACTGTGTTATGTGGGGGAGGAGATGTAGTAGTAAATAGCAGGTCTACGGATGCTTTCTACATATAAATATACATATATCGTTTAAAAGTTTTAGATGTACAACATTAGTAGGAACAATCTTCACTCCGGAAATTGCATTAACCTCCCCAATATTTGGGTTTAGTGGTCCATGCAGTAATTAAGTAGGACATTATCACAACCTTGCCAAATGGACTTCAATATTCATGTCAACACGTTGTTGCTCATAGCCCCATCATTTGGTACACTTCAGCTTTCCCCCATAAGCAAGCATCTTAAATTCCAAATACTCAATAACATTACACGCATCTGCTCACCCACGAGCCGAAACAGGGAAACTGAATATCTGCATGCAAACGACACCTAAAAGCCTTGTGTGTGGAGTGGACCATCATTTTAGATGCTTTGACAGAAAAAGAATGTGAAGTACAGAATCGTGCTAAGCTACCGAGTTCACTTGAGTATAGACTATCAGAATTTCAATGAAGCTCAACAGGCCGTTGCGAAAAAACGAAACTTTTGTAAAAGTTATCATCAAAGAACACTCAGCTCTTGGTTTTCATGTGTGGCTTCATTTTTAATACAATTTCCAAGCTCACTGAATCACACATCACACACCCACATTTTCCCAGCTCTGGACCTTAATACATGAAGAGAGTTCTTTATTCATGTGTCGCAATAATCCTAAAGTATTATATACATTTTGAGTGAAAATTTTTAGCTTATAAACAGAGCACACTAATAGAAAAAGTTTTAGTTCATTTCTAATTCTATTACGACAAGGCAAGTGAAAAGTCTTAAAATGTTCAAAAATGCATTTATAGAGCTGGAAACTGTGCAAGAGCTTTCAATAAATGTTGTTTCTCTGCAAGCGGAAAAAATATTGAAGAGATAGAAGTTTTATCATAGAACTTATACAGTTCCGTAAAAAAAAAGTAGCCTATGCTATGCGTAATATTGATTCTTTAAATATTATATGTGCTAAGTAAAACAGTCACTTGTATTTTAAGCGTAAAATAATACAGTTGACACAACTTATTGCCATAAATTCAAGGAAACATGATGCAGCTTTAGTTAGCAGACAACTTAAAAACTCAAACGCGAAGGAAAAGACAGGAATGTATATCGGCAATCGGTATGCATGTGTGTAGACGCTTTTTCATTTCAACCCAATCTTGTGTTTCATTTTTTGCTAAATGCGCATCATGCATTGGATGAATGTATATACTTTTTCATCGTTTCGTATTATCCAAGGTGTAGCTGAAACCGTATAAAGGTTAGCAGAATTTACAGCAAAGTATATGAGGCTTCTTCACAAGTCTACATTTCTCCTTTTCACATTCTGTTTGCGAAGGGTCGTTTTTCCTTCTAGAAACCTTTCACTGGATTTCTTAGTTTCTTTCATTTTCTTGAGCCGCCGCGCCGTGAGGTGAGACAACATCATGCGAGTGAGACCCGGTTTATTTTACCAGCTTGCTTTTTCTTCTTGACAAGCGTCCATGACACAGTAGTCAAGAGACGGAAGGAATGAAATGAAAAGAGTGAAAGCAAAGGAATAATGGTGAGAAAGCTTTTTGTGTGCAATTTCTGTAATATTCCATTGCGTCCCAGCCCAACATGACACGACTGCTAGCACCAGATGAAACTACTTCCCACAGATATTCTCACCGCCGCCACTACATATTTATCAGCATAACGAGCACTATATAAAAGGTATATAAATGTGTATGCATTTTGAGGTGTTTGTCGATTTCCATTCTATGCAAAAACGATGAAAGTACGTAAAAGATTTTACGACCATCAAACACAGTAAATTGGTGTCGTTGTAGGGCTTTTTCAAATCAAAGACACCCATTACATTCCCATTTTAGATGTATCATGGGCTGTTACATATATATACCAAGTTTTACTCTTTCCTGCTTAGGCTGTATAATATAAGGGAGAAGCAAGGCAAATTAAACAAAAGACGTTTACTAAAAGCTAATTTTAATTTAAGTCTCCGCGTGAATATTCATTGGTTGACATTTTCTTTGGTTTTTAGTTACTCCTACAGATATTTAAGTTGAAAGAATTCACGACACATCCGTAACGGAGAAAGTTATCTTTACGTGTGGAATTCTGTCGTGTTGTCCTACACTGACTACACAGACTGATCATTATTCCACCACCGAGAAAGTATGAAGGAAACAACTTGAATGAATTACACGTTATTGTTCTGTTGTTCCCCACTTTCTCTCGAGGAACCATGTGGACATGCTTATTTTATATGGCCAACATTTTTCATGGGAAGTTGCATGCTGATGAGAGGCTTTTATTCTGTTTCCCACAGACCTACCATCAAAATGCGGCTTTCTCCGTTTTTATATTTAAGTTGTATGAGTGAGAGACTCTTGTACGTTGACAAAAGAAACCTCATCGTCAAGTCATGTTCATCCATGATCCTCCTTTTCCTCGTCTTTCCTTGTCAGTATCACCACCACACATTTATTACACTTCTTCATCTTCTTCGCCATTGTCTACTGCCTTTCGTTCTCACTCACTCTTTCCGTCTGTGACGCTTTCCCTTTCTCGAGCAGACACGAAGAAATATTAAAGTGACTCACGAAAATGATGACTACCAAAGGAAATGAAAAACGTAGACAAGTGTATACGTGTAGTTGCGACAAGATGGGCGCTTTGCATATGAACACAACAATGAAACGGAAGACGAAATGCTGTTTCAGGCGATATACATGTTTACACATCCATTATCACTTTTAGCTGCATTGTTTTGGTGCACAAAAGTATGTACTCACTCAACCCTAACCGTGTCGTCGTCACGGGTTGAACGGGAAATATGCTGAGGAAAATAAAAATATCCTTTCTTCTAAGATTTCAAAGGCATTTAAAAGATGGACCAACAAAACGACCAAAATGGGATGAGTAAAATAAAGAAAACATTAAAGCTCCCTAAAATGTCTTTGTATACTTTAACTACAAGTGAAATATTGTGTTGATGGAACTGTTAATGGTTTCTTTTAATAAAGGCCATTCATTTTTTGCAACCACCGTTGAATAAGAAAGTGTACATATATATCAATTCGAATGTAAAATTTTTGGTTCCGAGACTTTCAAACATGCACACTAATCAATAAGTTTCCGTTTGCTCACAATTCCAACGACAACGAATCTGCATTTACTAGATATCAGATCTGTACCTTGTTTCTTAGCGTACCGATTAAGTGAAATGTTGTATTGAATGTCACGGCAAATATAGAGATGTAAAGAAAGGTGGTGTGATGTTACAAGCGGAACTTGTTTATGTTGGGTTGCGTTGTTTTACTGTAGTTTCCAAGTTCAATTTGGAGTTCATTTACTCTAGTGCACATTACATGTAATGTTGACATTTTCCCTCACATTTACCCCATTTAATGCATACGTTGACTCTCAGGAATGGAGTAGGAAACGTAAACAAGTTATCGTAGCCCAAACATTGTGAAGATAAAAGCCTGTTGTGAAATGTTGAATGTGAATTAGTCCTATTTGTTGCTTTCTCCTTTCGACGTAATAATTTATTGCTACTGACTGTGTATTCGTTTCTGTATGCTGTGTAGGTAAGCCACAAGCATAACGTGGCTATTTCAGGACACTAAAATAATTCCGGAACTGATTGAACTGAACGAATTGGGAAATAATGAAGTACGTTCTCCGAATATACTCTACTTAATATGCATTAATTAAGCTTTCCCTTAAAATAACACTGAATTACCTAACTATTTATATAATAATTATGGGAGTCAACAATCGATACAAATACTCCCGAATCGGGACCACTTTCTGAGGGCCGGCTGGATAAGTATATTATAAATCCGTTTTTATTGCATGCATGGTATATATCAAATCAGATTCAAGAATTTTTGTCGTTCGAGTCAATCCCTTTGACTGAATTGGGGTAATAAAAGAGGTCGACTGAAGAAGTCAGCGTGTTGACAAAATTCACTTTGACAAGCTAAGATTTGGAATCAAGATTCATGAGGAAATACTCTATCAACATTGACAAATCGATATTATATCGACCAAAGGCATAAAATTCAAAAAATGGTAATCAAGGAGTGTAAATAAATTATAATTTGCTTAAACCCTCCCAAAATTTCCACCATTGTATTGTCAGCCTTGTCTATCACATAATGCTCTATTATAATATTCCTAAAATGGCCATTTTTCCCACATGAAATTGTAATAAGCTGCATGCTAATGCTAACATATCCTTATTATGAAACTATAGTTGACAATTAAAAAAGGCATAACTCGCCAAAGTCGAGAATTACGCTTGAATCTATCTTTGAACTGACTTCAAGACACTAGAGGCCACCAAAATGCTCCTAGGGACTCTTGGGAAAAATTTACATGCTTGAAAAGCTGTTGAACTTAATAAGTAGGCAAGTAATATAATAAAACAAAGAACGGCTCCAATTAGCCTTCTACCCCTAACCAGACTGATAACCAGTGTTTCCTTACAATTTACATCGTAACATCATCTCATTTTACCAGCCTGGTTTCTACCAAAGGTATGCAAAAATGTAATTACTAACGTCTACGTTAAGTGAACCTGAAACTCTTCAACTTCTAAAACAACAAACAAAAGTAGTCATCCTGTTTCAGAGAGGTATTAATGAGCAGGTGTATCCACGTACAGCATCAGTTTAATGAAAAATAGTCATTTCATTATCATGGATGGCCGACTTTTGTTACATGTAGAAAAGGCTACAATATAACATATCGACGGCTTCATATTAAAACCACGTATCTTCAATTTTCCTTAAAGTAAAAAACCCCTATCTTACATCTTG
>JAQGAP010003508.1:0-12261 GCA_034697805.1 Orchesella bifasciata | reverse complement strand
TTAAAGTATTTATCAAGTTTTGTGAATTCATTTCTTACATGAAAATATTTCATAAAAATTCGAAGTTAGTTTTTACACAGGAGAAATTGTGTTGTAAACATCTTTTAGGGTAATAGTTCTTACTAGGCTTTATTTAAGGAGAACTAGTTCCAAGAAAAGACTTCAGTTCAATAAGACAGGTATGTTTCATGGACAATTGCGTTTTGTTTTTGTACACTTAAGGTTAAAATTTTCCGTATTTCATTTCTAAACCGCCTACCTTACCATGAAAGTGGAAAAACAAAACGCAAAAGACATTGCATTAATTAACCATTACCATATATTAGTATTCATATATAACAAAACAAAGCTGCTAAACTGCTCTTCGAAACCGGATTTTAAGCCTGATAAAAGTTTTGGGTAGAAAAAAAATAAAAGATGCAAATCAAACTTTCATTTTGGAGAATATATATATTATTAACAGTGGAGTGTATGTTTATTGTAAGACCCATAAGCCTTATTGAAAAATCGATTGTTGGTGCACCTTTTGGGGTTAAAGTATACTTGCTTTTATCCGGTTCAGTAAATCATAGAATATTGAAGAATTAAAACTTAAAAATACGACACCTACAGATTTGTTTGTTTTAATACGTTTCCATTTCGGGTGAAGCAAAATTTCGAAAAGGTTGAAAGCTACTGTCTCCAAAAATCTAAGGCTCAAAGTGTGATAGAATAAAGTCAGTTTGAATATTGACAATTTATGCTTACAAAAACTTAAAGTGGAAATTGGAAAAAGAAACATTAATAATTTTTGTATTAAACGCTTCAATCTGGATTTCCGCAGCATAATTCATTTCTCAAGTACTTTAGGAAATTATTTACGATAAATGAAAGTAGCTTTTTATATTAACTACAACAATTGTTAGCTTAGTCAAACAATAGCTTTTTAAAATGGTATGAGAAATGATTTTATGGTAATGATAGCCCCGTTGCCAATCTTACCCAACAAATATTGCAATTATAACCGAACCACACTGGGATGGTAAGTGGAAATTTGAATTGATGGCCTGTTAGAAACATTTTTGGCGTTGTCCTGCTGACTTTTTTCAGCCACGTATGGATTGCTGAGCTCGGTGAAAAAATACGGATATTGTTTCATCAATTCATTGTTTGTTTTAAAGGGAACTAGAATTTTGTAGTCATATTCGCCTGTTGCTTAAATAAACCATAAAAGAGTTATTTGATTATAAATGTGTCGATATTTCAATTCTTCGGTTGGAAATTTGGCCGAGTCAAAAACGTACCTTTATTTTTCTGACAAATGAATGTCAAAATTAGTATATTCTTAGCTTTGGAATCAATCTAGGCCACAGAATAAAAATATTTGTAAAGTATTCTTCTACAGGCACTCAAATGACTTTTTATTGTGAACCACTTTAAAGTGATTGGAAATGTGACTAAACAATTAATAAATTAACTTGGTGGTTGCTAAACATGAAGTAAGCAATTAGCTTTAATCGACCGAGACCCCTATAGAAATTTCGTTTGATAGGAAAATCGAAACGCCTTAAATAAATATCTCCTGTTTTTTAGGAACTTAGGTAAATTAAAGGTGCGAACCCAAAGTGAAACTTTACGTGAATGCAAACGAAAAATTCTTTGTAAGAATTGAAGGAAACAACTAGCAACAGTCCTGTCTTTAAACAATTTTCCATGTTTTTAAGAGTATAACTTCACATTTTTTACACCTTCGCATTTAACATGGAAAAATTAGAGCTTCAAAACACAACAACTGCAATGTCAAAACAACCTGTTTCTTTACTACGGATATTTTTTAACTTATGTTTTTACTCGCTCATGTGTCCATTTCGGGTTAAGCGGGATTTTAAAACGGGAAGTTATTCGCTCCAAACTTTCAAAGCCCACACTGTACACCAAATATATAATTTTTATCACTGATTTGCTTTCACCTTTGAAATCAGGCCTAACATTTGGTAATTATTGAATTGTAGGTAATTTGTGCTATCTTCCACTTAATGGGACTTTATAATCAACTCCTCGCACTAAAGCAATTGTATATGGCACTTCGTCAAATGGACCAGTCCTTTGTAAGCAACACTTTCTATTTTTTCAGCAACATTGGCTCGCTATCGTTTGTGACTCTCTACTTTTGGCTTGTGTGGATACGCCGGACCACTGTTTTGAAAGTGTTAAAAGCAACCGAGATTAAAACAATGAATCCAACTCAAATTAATTCTTGGGTAAGAGAACTAACTGATATTCAAATAGATAGATTAATTCAGTACACATGGGGTTCACTTAAACTTATTTTAAACTCTCCACCCAGGCTTGGCTAGTGTCCGCCATTGCTTTCGGGTTATTTAATTTTGTAAACTACCGAACGGTTTCAAATTATCCCGAAACAGAAATCAATAGCAAAGATGAAGATGTAAGAAATTCAACGCACACAGTAGCGGACATTGCAGCCTCCTCTGAAGTGGTGAAGATTTTATCCACTGCGTTTGTCATTCATACGTTTTTGATTTGGTTTGTTATCCACTCCCTCCTTTTAGTGCTTGGCTGTAGTCTGATAGGACTAGCCAAAAACTTCCGAGAAGAGCTAGTGAATTGCGGAACAAACATTGACAAGGTGACGATTTTCATGAATGTATTTATTTAGATAAGTTTTGACATAATTCAATTTCTTTCGTAGGGAACACAAGCATACAAAATCTTGAAACGAAAACTAGAAACAATAAATGATGCATTTGAGTGGAAAATGTTAGCGTTTCATGTTGTTGTTACATTATATTATTGTCAAATTCCGGATTTTGTAATGGGAACTGGTTTCGTTAATGCCGAATCGATGGAGTCAATTTTACTATATTTAATAATAAACATTTCAATCTGGATTTCCGCAGCAGAATTCAATTCACAGGTGATCAGTGAAATTTTTGTACATACAATTAAAATGAAGTACGTAATGAATTTTTTATTGTTTGGTCAAGGTTAACCACGGCTTTATCAAATGGTATGAAGAATGCTTTTTAGATACAACCGAAGTTGTGAAAATGATTGAGACGGAATATGCACGGAAAATAAACGGAAATCTGAAATTAATGGCAATTAAAAACCACTTACAAACGCAGCCCTTGGCATTGTCATGTAGATTCTTTTCGGCAACGTACGGATTTTTGAGTTCGGTGAGATACTATCTGCAAAGGAATTTATTATATTAGGTTTAAGACTATTAAAGACTCTGTCGATTATTCGTTGTGGACTTGTTTGAATCTACTGTTCAATACAAACAAATCGTGCTAGTTTATAACAAATTCTAATATGAATGCATTCAAATTGTTGCCTGCCAATCACAAATCCAGGGCTGTGCACATTTAAACAAGTTTGCTACCAATATTTGGCAGTCTTTAGTAGGATTAGTTTTGATTTTTGTAATCTAATACTTGGTCATCTCTTAAAGGTTCTCAGCGCCATCCTGACGTATGCAATTATAATATTTCAAATGAGAAGCTAATTCTATATGTATTTTTTTTTGCAATTTATTGGTTTATCCAATATGAACATGTTTAATAAAGATTCAATGCCTTTAGGAAATAACTTAGTCGCTTAAATCATCAATCGAGGTTTCTTCGTCTGTGTCCTCTTCACTTTCACCAGAATTTCCGTCTCCTTCCTCAACGTCATCAAAATCATCCATCCAGCTAGCAATTTTCCACTCCTGAACATCATCCTCATATGCATGAATTTTGGACTCTGGAAACTTTGCCACTAATTGATCACGAACTTTCACACCCATCTAGTTTTACAGGAACGCAAGTTAACATAAATTACTAATAATAAAACTGGCATGCCAGAAAACCATTTTTGTAGCCAGGAAGAATGTTGCTTTTTACCTTGTCCAAGTTGTAAACCGCAGCAATACCCCGAAGATTCTTCAAAGGAAAAATTGCATTGAGGACCGATTCATCAGTCAAATTCCTTTTAGCACGTCCACTAGGCTCGAATCCAATGCCAAAGTAGCGTAAACCTAAATTCAAAACAAGAATAAATCGACTGAGAATAATAAAGCCAAACTGTTAAATAATTATATATATGATTATTTTAAACGTACTAGTTAAATCCGTGAGGTTGGGAAGCCGATGTTTGAGTAGAGGAACGTTTCCTGTCAATCCACACTGATCCACTTTAAACGGCTGAACGATCAGCACCTCCAGCTGTTTCCAACCTTCACAAGCAGCGCGGAAACTATCATTTTCCAGTCCCAACATGAGCGTTGTTAGATTTGGCATCAGTCTCGATAAGGCTGCAACCTGATACGCAGAGCAAGTCAATTCCTGCCTTCCACTCACGATAAACTCCTTCAAACCTGGGATAACTACATGTTCCAGTCGGGAGAAGTCGGTGCCCTCAACAATAGACAAAGCAGCCTCACGAAGATGTCCATCTCGATCAATCTCATCTTGTGACAACATTTGCGTTATGTCATCCCAAATTTGATCACCTGAAACGTTGGATCCAGCGGCAAGCAGACTATTTCCTGTAGATTCAGATTAAGTTTAGCAGAAACCGGAAAAGCGCAGTGGCACACAATTAAACAAGAATAGAGGCGATAATTAGAGTCATACTAATATCCTGTGCAAGAATGAGACTGGTTAGATTCGGAGTAAACGGCAGAAAGTTCAAATTGTCACAGAGAAGTCTGCCCGACAACCACAACTCGGAGAGCGTATCCAACTGAACCCCGTACGGAAAATCTTGCGCGATTTCATCTCCGACATCCTGAATGGTCAAACCGTCAGAGTACACCACCAGCTTCCGCAACGTGTAAGCACATGTTTCCAAAATAGATCTGAGGGCTGCTCTGGATGTTCCGGCTCCAATGTGAAGACATAGCGTCCTTAGCGGGAGTTGGAGCTGTCGAAAGAGTTCCGAATGACGTCTCTCCAACAGGACAGCCTTTGGTTCGCCCCTAAACAAAAGCAAAAATACTTTTATTTCACCTTTTATTTTATAAAGTCGTACTAAGTTATTTTTTCCGGGAACTAAAATTTACATGAAAAGAAGATCCAGTATTTCAAGGTTCCATGAAATGCCTTTCTCCCGAGCAAGGGTTATCATTGAATTGAGAATGTCGCCAAGTTCCCGTCCAGGAGGGTAGTACGTCAAGCCTGCATCATTTCTTGTGAGGCTCAAAGTTTTGATCCGAGGAAACTGACCAAGAAAACGAATCCAGCTTACAGGGACTAATCTCTGACAACTTTGGTTAATTATTAGCTGCTCCAAGCTGTTTATCGTCGATTCCCAAGGTTCGTCTGTTTCCATCAGTTCGACTGTTTTGTCGACTTCGTCCCGCCACCAGATGGTACTTAAATTCATGTATACTAATTTAGGAAGGAGTCGGAACACAACGGTTTCAAAATCATCAACAGATTGGAAGGTCGAAAATGATAACTCCAAATGCCTCATCTTTGGTCCACACTTTCTCCAGAATTCCAACTGTCGAATTTTCTCAGCTTTGTTAAGGCGTGTCATGTTGTTGATGGAGTTTAGTTTGAAGTTCCTGTAGGGATGCTTTCCAAATTGAAATGGATCGCTTGAAGCACTCGCATTTATCATATCCAAGTAGCTGAACACGGAGAGAAACTTTCCTCCTCCGTCTTCGTTAAGGTTAACGCAAATGTTACGACGCCATCGTGGAAGTGACTCCTCCCACCAAAGCCTGCAGACCTGCCGATACGCCTTGATTTCCTCCATTGAAGCATACTCAAAGAGGGTTTGAAGCACCTGCAGTAATGGATCCGATGTCAATTGTATTACATTTCGGATCAATTTAAAAGTAACTAATAATCCATAATTTAATTAGGCATACCAAACTATTCAGCATCGGATTTTGGCATCCTTGGCTCGGAAGAGGAGAACCTTGTTGAGTCGCCACTGTAACCCTGGTCTTTTTGCAACTGTCACTGTTTTCCATCATGCCTCACTACTTCTTGTGCAATTTTGCAGCAATTGGTTATACTGATAGGTGTAAATACTCCTTGTTGAAAAAATACAAATATTGATATTTGTCACAAAATCATGAAACAGAGGAAACTTTCTTATTCTTATTATTTCATGACAAATTAAATTAATTTAACCAGTTAGAACAGCTCGCCTCCGATAGTTTAAATTGTTGATTAGATTCTAAATAACGATTAATAGCGAACCTTGCAACTCAAGTAAATAGTCAGTGGTGAATCTGTCGATCCACTCAAGTCAGTCCCCGAATACAGAACTGGTTAATAAATTGTGGTCATCAATCAATCTATTCAGAATCAAGGATCTATCTAGCAGTTCGTTCTGAAACAAGTCCATACACGAAACACCGGGTATTCAACGTTTTTCTCTTCTAGACGCGTCCTGTCTAAACATACATTCTTTAGGAGAGATTCACTTGGTTTGAGTTTAGCGCTTCTTAATGCTGCATTGAGTTGCTCGATGCTGCAACGCCACTTATCATAACCACTTATCAAAAACGTACACATTGGACTGCAGACACTAGCTCAATTTACATACATCGACAACCTCGTCATGTAAATTGTACTTTTAAGAATTTCACTGTCGAAGTGTGTCTCTTGCAAATGTGTGTTATTGAATGTGAAGCGTCGGTTATTCAAAACGGAATAAAAAAAGGCAGGCAGAATAAAATGAACGTGTAGACGCTAGTTAGTTAACTAGCAGTTGCAAGAAGGGTGCAACATTTTCGTACAAAAATGGATCTAGGATAACAGCTCTCTTGCAAAACAGTAAATAAAATAAGGTTTAAATCACGATATTTGAAATGTTTTAACTGTTTTTATGTCGAATTCTCGTACATAATCATTTTAAACAGGTCATACAAACACAAAAACAATTTGAAAATATGACAAATAATATTATACTCAAGTTGAATAAAGAAAATGGAAGGCTTCAGACTCAGCGAGCTGCTCCATCGACTCCATCAAGTCGCTTTCATCTCCGTCCTCCGAGTTGTCTCGAGCACGTTCTTCGTCGAATTCACCTTCTTCCATCCTTCATGATTCATCTCATGCACATCTTCATGCATCCGCATCGTCATCATAAAAGCAGGTTGGCTGTCGACTTGGATCCTGCAGAGAGATGAAGGTCCGGCCTGAGGAGATTCCAGCGGAGGAATAACTGCTGAAATGGCATCCTCCAGTTTCCATTTACTCTGTCATTGTCATTCATTTCACCAGATTCAATTGACAATCCATCACCTTAGCTTTGGCTCCAACCCGTGGTTCAACTAACAAAGGGAATTTCCTTCATATTTGTCTCACAATCCCCCAAATGTGATTTTCCGCATCTCGTGTTCCTCCAAGGTAGTGAGGTCGGCATGTTCATGAAAATTTAGGGATGGAACAACCACAACCACATTTTGAATGATTTCAGATAAGTTAGTTAGAGGTCTTCAAGAAGTCTCTTTCGCATGAAGCAAATGGAATAATCGTTTCAAGTTTTAACTTGGGTTTAGTTTGAGCTGGAAAATATGTAAGCCACTTACCTGGTCCGCTGAACTGATTGAAATATTGTGTGAAACAAGGAGAGCTAAAAGCACTGTGCTTCTTTGAATTTAAAGCATTGCGACGATGTAGTTACTTCGTCTTGAGTAATGAAAATGATACTACTAGAATGAATAATGTTCGTCAAAGCCAAATTTATTTTTGCTAACCTGTATTCATACATCGTGGTTATATATCTGTGTGCTACAAATGTCGATAACGATTTGTAGAAGAATATTTCGTGCACATAAAAAAATAAAATAAGCGTAATGCTTTCAGAATGTTTCTTATAAATGGACAAAAGTTGAGGTTGAAGTCTGAAATCTTTTACAGATGTAACTCATTCAAAGTTGTGGGCGTTTATCTGATGATGAATAAGTTTGCAAGTTGATTTTTATTTTCACTCATTATAATCTCAACCTGAAACAAGCTGGTATTAAATGTAAACAGAACATGCGTAATCCTTGCATTTTCACGGTGAAAATATTAATGGACGTCCATAATATTTTATTTAGGATCATAATCTAGCAATATGAATTATATTCTTGGCAGTTGTGTACAGAGCTCGTGAATTAATTTTTTTCTTAATATTTTCCAAACCCTTTTAAATTAAACTTAATATTTTTAGTTACATATTACAAGATGTAAAAAATGAAATTGTTCGTGAAGAGCAATAACACATTCGGATAAAAGTCTTCCCCGGCAATTTGCAGGAAATGCTGCAAAGTTCAAAAGGTTCACGGTCAATTGAGCCGAATCTTTCAAAAAGTTCATTTTCTGCTGTGAAAGTGATTTCGTGTGGCCACATTTTAGGTATAAATTTTGTAACAGCCGATTATGTAAGAAGGGGTTTAAAATGCAGCTTGAGAGACATTAAGATTTCTGCAATAATTTTATTTTGTGTATAAATAGAATTGGGATTAAAGTATTTTTAGTTGTTTTGCCGTAGGTGCAAAATAAAGAATGGATGCTGGCTATAGAGCTGGTGTATACTAGAATCATTGCGTTAAACGGTCACGCGGCTTTGCTGTTACGATTGAATAAAATACAAATACTTACTGCTAGCTAACTCTTAAAACATGGCGGATGTTTTGTCAACTCCAACAAAACATCAATGCATTTCTTATTTAAACAACGGCTTCAAGGATACTTCATATGTAGGAATTGTGTGTTAAAAATTACAATAAACGACGTATAAAAACTTTCTAAAGGAACTGGACACAAATCAACGCTTTTATAGCAGGTTTCAGTTAGCATTAGTTATCAACAATATTCGTAATCAGCCGTTATTCATACGAAATTGCAAAGATATCACTGAGGGATTTAAATGACTATTTCTTGGATTTTTAAATGACATCAAGCAAGCTCACCCAGTTTTTAAACAATGCCAAAAAAATTCAAAAGTTTCGAGTATAAACATTTCCGTAGCCAAACAAATAGCTGCAACTCCCAATAAAATACTGTAAAGTAACCAAATGATTCCCAAAGTTTTCAGACGAACAGGTGCTTCTTTAAGCACCTTTGTTTGTCTTTGTAAATCCTGAACCACTAAAGTATACATATTCCAAGAACTGTTGAATTTCCCAATTATATTTGTTTTCCTGAGCATGCGATAGCTATCCATCTTTTTGCCATAATCTTCTAATTTGCTAAATAAACCGGACTCTATGAAAGAAACAAACCAGCGGCCTAACACCCTACAACTAAATTGACTACTGCAGAACCGAAGATTATATTTCACCGAAATTGACGCTTCTGGTTTTACATATACACGCCTCCGTCCAAATACTTCCATAGGCAGCCTGTACTCATGTGATTCATCTGAAACAATTGCGAAATTCTTGGAATCTGCAGTGCAATTTTTATGACAATTAGCGCAAGAGATCTGTATTGGCAGGCCTTCTGCTGCATTTTTGACAACAGTTGAGAGTCTGTCATGTCTAAAATCATTAAATATGACTTTCAACATATTCAGCAAATGTTTAAGTTTGCTTCCAAAATGAGAGTGTCGCCTAGAAGATGCTTCTTTTTGGATCTCCTCTCGAACTTTGAAATTTGCATAAATGGGCATTCCCAATTTGTGATTCCAAATCAGGTCGTCCGTACCGTTAGGTACAGTTGGGACTGGGGCTAAGTTCAGTTGCTTGTACATACTTGATGTGTATAAAAATCTGATGAAAATCGTGGTAAATATCGAGCATAAAATTAAGTACCCATTTTTCCAATTCCGCATGACTTTCCTCAATTGTCCTTGTTCCACGAGTGTCGTGACCGTCCAAAATATCACCTGGTAGAGCGTTTCGTTTGATGAAATTTTAAGAATCCAACTTACAGTTGAAGTGAGGATAATAATTAACACCCAAGTGTTTTGAGGAAGTGGGCGCAGTAGCGTGTAAAAATCAGATAAGTGATCGCGTACTAAAATGTCGTAATTTATGTATATGGCGTAGGAAATTACTTTCGATTTCAGGCTAGCCGGAATAGTACTAAATTGTAGAAGTGCACCAAGCTCCTGATTTCCCAAGACCTCCCGTGAAAGTGTTGATTCTTCAATGTGTTCTTGACATTCGTTCGTAGTGCAATTGACAACCGTTCCCAGCAATACGTAGCGACACATATTTAGCTTCTCTGAGCGAAATAGACGTGATGAAAAAGGAACACAAATTCCTGACTGATACTGTGCTGCACGAAAGTCGTCCAAAGAATGCGAATAAAAGTTTTTGTTAACACGGAACCATTCATCTTTGATAGATTGTAGAGTGGTAATTCTTCCAATATCAGAAGTAATCAGTTTGGCCTTCACATTTGAAATTCCTGGCTGGGTCATAATCCAATTAATACTCAGTGGAAGCTCAGCAGAGCAGCTTATACATGCCATTTGGAAGTGCTTACAGGAACCGCTATAATTATCATAAAGAAACAGCATGTGAGACGAAATTGCAACTGAAACAACATGATGTTTTATATGTTTCCCTTCCATGGCAAATAGTGTTTGGATTTCTAATTTGTTGGAGCTTATTCTCTATAGCTTTTAGAAACACCCTTTCTAGCCATTGTAATTTATTGGAAAACAAAAGATTTTCAATGTTGGACGGAGCAATACTGGGAACAAATAGAATGTGGTTTGAGCCGTATCGAACTCCTGACACAATGTTACTGTACAGTAGTGTTGACTTCTAAATATTATGTTTTTCTGATTTGTTGGCTGAATTTGTAGACAGCATTCCCCCACTTTCCGATTTACAATAGAAATCGGCAACTCGTCCTGAGAAGTTAGAAGAAGAAAAATTGTTGCTATAATGAATGTGAATTATCCCAGTAATAAATACTTTTAAAAACTTGATTTGTTGATTGGAAACTGTCTCAATTTCTTGTGGCAACATTTTAAGAAATTTTGGTGCTTTAATCACGATAATCTAACTATTGGTGAAAGGGTTTCTACAACGAGCAAGATTTGGGTGTATAGCTATACAACGGACCTGAGACATTGAAAGTGTGTGTGTAATTTTTTGTGATAATTTTCCTTGCTGACCACGTTATGCCATTTGTCTTCCATACAAATGTACGTACTTAACGTCTCCAAATACAAAGCGATGTAGTGGCTATACTGAAACTTGAGCAGTATTGTCAACTGTGTAAACTTTCAATTTTTATAACAATAGAACGTAAAGCAAACATTTGTAGCTTTTACAAATTTAGCATTCAAGACGGTTTAGCCAATTCTGGCAAAGAATTTTTACATTTATTACATTGAACAAAACTTACAAGTACTTTACATTGAGAATTGATTGCGAAAAAATAAAATTTACCTGCAGAAAAACTCACAATCTTCTTAGAGAATTAAATAAAATTCTTTGCAAAGCAGGGTTTGATATAATCAGTTAAAATACAATTCCAACATACAATCTGGTTGCGTAATGGAATGAATATATTCAATACATAATGTTGAAACTCCATGCTCCATTAAAAGGCATTGCGAGTAAGTGTGATCATAAGAATACATTGATTGCGATTCTCTTTGAAAAGATATCGTTACCTACTTAAATTTCTGAGAGATTTGATAGTGTCTTCCCATTCCGAAGGAAATGTATATTAACTAATTACTCCCTACTGAAACTTGTAAATGTTGAGTGGTCCATACAATACAAATACGTATGTTCAACAGAAATCCTGTCAAATGTCACAGAAATTATAACGGTTACAAAACGGATAGTTTGTATGGTTTTCATTAGTCTGTGATTTAGTCAGATATCTAAAGAGATTGGCCATCGGAATAAAATTTTTGTGATTTTGTAAAATTAAAATAGAGAACCGTAAGGCGGGTTTGCAATGTAAACTTTTAGTAGTTAACAAAACAAGGTTATCTATTAATGGTTGGATTATGGACTAGATCAGCTCACAGTCCTCTTACGTTATACTCAGCCGTTCTATTGTATATAATTTTATTGATTTAGTACAATAAAATTCGTTATTAATCAATGTGTCCTCGTTCAAGCGTTGCTGAAAGTATTAAAACGCGATTATGCTGTCTCCTCGTGTATTGCTATTTTTAAAACTATTACGACCGCCATCGAGTCCTTGTGCTTCTCGAGAAATTTAAAGAAGCCTTTGTTCACTCGACATTATAATATTACTGCTGACGGTCGAAAAAGATTATTTTGTCATTGGTTTGGTTTTTAAAACGACGGCAAACAAATTTAATGTCCGAGGTCTAGTCCTTGGT